>SDOX01000009.1:16026-63539 GCA_004565275.1 Nannochloropsis salina CCMP1776
CCCTCCCTCCCTCCCTCCCTCCCTCCCTCCCTCCCTCCCTCCCTCCCTCCCTCCCTCCTCCCCCCCCTCTTCAGGCCTCTCTGCCGCCTTTCTCGCCTTCCTCTGCCTGTCTTTCCTCCTCACGCCCAGGTCAAGAAAGGACACCCCTCCCGTCATCGGCAATGCCTGGCCGCTTTTCGGGCATTTTTTCCTCTTCTTGAAGTCTCCCATCAACCTGATCAAATCCTCCTACCAGACGTACGGGAGTGTCTTCACCGTGAATCTCTTCACCCAACGCATGACCTTTTTGATCGGCCCGGAGGCGGCCGCGGCATTTTTCAAGGCGAGCGACAAGGAGCTGGGGCAGGACGAGGTGTACGGGTTCATGAAAGCCGTCTTTGGGGAGGGCGTGGTGTACGACTCGGACCCCAAGAAACGGAACTTGCAAATGCAACGAACGGCGAACGCCTTGAAATCGGGCCGGCTTCGGACATACGTGGAAAAAATCACGGAGGAAACGGAGGCGTTCTTTAAGGGGTGGGGGGAGGCGGGGGAGGTGGATATCTGTGAGGCGCTCAGCGATTTGATCATTTTGACCGCTTCCCGGTGTTTGCACGGCGACGACGTCCGCCAGGAGCTCTTCGCGGAGGTCTCCAAGCTTTACAATGACCTGGACCAGGGGATCACGCCCGTCTCGGTCTTGTTCCCGAACTTGCCGATCCCGTCGCATTGGAAACGGGACGCAGCTCGGAAAGAGATGGTCAAGCTCTTCTCCAAGGTGATCCAACGCCGGCGGGCGGCAGGGACAGCGGAGGCAGAGGCCCGCACGGACATCCTCCAGGTGTTTATGGACATCGAGTACAAGGACGGGAGCAAGATCACCGACGACGAGGTGACGGGCTTGCTGATCGCCTTGCTCTTTGCCGGGCAGCACACCTCCTCCATCACGTCTTCTTGGACGGCCTTGTACCTGGCGCAAAACAAGGGCTTGCAAGACCGAGTCTATGCGGAGCAAGTCGCCATCCGGGGGCAGGACACGGGGTCTGAGGCAGCGCTGAGGGCCTTGGATTTCGACGCGGTGGGGAAAATGGATCTGTTGTTCAATTGCCTTCGAGAAGCTTTGCGGATGCACCCGCCCTTGATCATGCTGATGCGGCAATGCCGGCAGGACCTGCTCGTCCAGTCCCAGGAAGGAAAAGCCTACACCGTCCCCAAAGGGAGCGTGGTGGCTGTCTCCCCCTCCGTGCAGCAACGCCTCCCGTCTTTGTTCCCGGTGCCCGACAGCTTCGACCCGGACCGGTTTGCGCCCCCTCGGGAAGAACACAAACCTCTCTTTGCCTACGTTCCCTTTGGCGGGGGGTTGCACGCCTGCCTGGGCCAACAATTCGCCTATGTGCAGCTGAAAACCGTCCTGTCCTTGCTCTTCTCGAAATTTGAACTGACTTTGGCTACCCCCGATGGTGCCGTTCCTCCCCCGAACTACCACGCGATGGTGGTAGGGCCCACAGCGCCCTGCACTGTAAAGTACCGACGTCGGTAAGCCGGGACAGCGGCAGGGGTGGAGGGGAGTTGGGCCGCGGAGGGATAGAGGAGGTATGAAGTATTGCTGATGTCGGTGTGGTGGTACGCGGGGGCGTGAAAGGCGGGAAAGTGACGAGGCAGAGATCACTGCAAGGCCAAAGAAAATTCCCAGACGTACTTGCTCAAGATTGACGGGGGGGGGGGGGACGAAGGAAAATTATGGGAGCAGGGAGGGGTGGGAGGGACAGCTATGGCAAGGTCAACACGCCGAGCACCGAATATCAAGCCCTACGCAAACCATACCGGGCCTAGTGACACTTGTAGCTATGTGTTAATTCGTTCAATGCTTCGCTTTGTCTCTAATACCGTCTGTAGGGTACCCCATGCGTGGACCCGGCGGTCCCACTCCATACTTTACCTGTCCTTCTCCGCGCTTCCTCCGACCGCTCTTCCCTCCTCTCTGCCCTCCCTCAGTGATCGCTCATCTGTACATGCATGCTTCGATAGGCAATACAGGTGAAATACAGCACGGTCCACGCACCCAGGGTCCACCAGATGAAAAAGCCGAGCAAATCGCCCCACTCCGACTCACTCAACCATTGGAAGTCCCACAGGGCATGGACAACGTCTCCACCCGCCCGCCAGTCCAATCCTCCCTCCTTTCCGCCTTTTCCACGAAGATTGTGCAAGACGGCGATGATGCTGTCTGGCAATGGGTTCCCTCGGGGGGACAGGTAGGCCTGGAGCGCTTCTTCCGTCATGCACATCTCCGCCATGAAGTTGAGGAAAGGGGGGAGGAAGCACTTGCTCACCAGGAGGAAGAGAAGAATGCCCAGCCAGATAAGAGGGGCAATGATTTCCAAGCACACTCGGGGTACGCGCTGCAAGCGTTGTTGGAAAAGGAGGCGCAAGCCGAGACCATCCACGTCTTCGGGTTTGGGGCCTGCGCGGTGGAGCTCTTGGTAGAGGGACAGAATGCCGCCGTACTCCAAGTAGGTCTGCAGCTGCCACCGTAAGAGGACCAGGCGCGAGGTAATCACCAGACCAAGCATCCAGGCTTGCAATTGCAGCCATCCGTAGGAGGTTCCTACCCGAAGTATCCACGCAGGCAGCGGGGCGGTCGTTGTCGCCAGGGCGCGTTGGACCGGCCCCAGGCCCAGAGGTTTGAAAAACGTAAGGCAGCATAAACATGTGAGAACAGGTTCCCCAATGACAGATGCACGGACCAAGGCATTGCCTCGCGCCCGTCCGGGTAACTTTTCTCGGTGGACAAATGCGAAAGAAGCAGTTAATGCCGAGGGGACGAGGGCGACAGCGATGGTAGTTGCTACACCTACCAGGAACGCTCGTGTTGGACCCAGCGACACAAATTGTTCCGCTCCACCGCCTTCGCTATTAGTTACCTTGAGGATTGAGGACGCTGGGCTCAAGCCTATGGTTTCGGTGCAGAACGAAAAGCATCGTTTTCCTAGCACCCGCATGACGCCGTCAAGGTGGAACGTCATGGTCATGAGCCCGCCTCCCTCCTTGGCTACCAGGAGCATGCTCGACGCAATTACTGCACCTACGATGCCCGTAAGCCATGTAACCACGTTCCGAAAATCGATTGTGGTGGCGGTGCGAGAAGAACCGTATTTCCACACGAGGTCGAGGAGGGCTTTTAGAGAAACCATGGCCGCAATTCCGGTAAACAGACTCCCGATTTTGAACAGTCGTGCACTTGGATGAGAAAAATGATATACTTCTTGCCACCAGGTCATAAAAATGGCCAATAGAAAGAAAATGACTATCTGGTCTAGGGCGGGCCAATCACGGTACCTGAGTAGCATTCCTTGTTGTAAGAGGGCCTGTTTCAATTTAAGTCGCTCGACGCGGTCCGCAGCTGTCATGTTCACCTTTTCATTCTTCTTATTGTCACTGTTTGCATTTTTGCGCCGCATGGATTTGTTGTTCGCACTGCCGGCCGGTGGAGATTGGAGAACACGCTTTATGTCCTCCTCGCTTGGTGGGATCCAGAAGCGCAATCGGTTGAAGACACGGTGCGCAAGGTTGAAGTCGTCAATGGAGTTGAATTTGACGAATAAATAGATCATCAAGACGGATCCTATTAGCTCCATGATGCACTGTTTTTTGTAGAGAAGAATGTTGATGCGCTTTGTTGAGCTAGAAGTGATAGGTATAATCGTACAAAGCAGAGAGATTCAGCGAACGCAACATAGCACAATCCTGACTAAAGCAAATTCAAGACCGTCAGTTCTCCCAAATCTTACTTGCAGTAATATCGATGAAGATGGCATCAATGGCGGGCGAGGCCAACACGAAATAAGTCAGGCACGGATCGCAGAGATCGGCCTTGCACGCGAGAACAACGGGTTTGGACATCCGTTACGTGAGCCGTTATGATGGTCATATAACAGCAGGGCCGGGAAAAACCTTGAAATTCATCTAGCAGCACAATTTCGATTGCGTAGCTATTTCTTGAGTGCTTATCATATACGAGAAGATAGACCAAGTAATGTTACCCCAAAAACTTGGTTGTACTTCATGTTTCGACGCGCTTCTTCGGACGGCCCATTTGGAGTGCATCAGTGTTAACTAGAAGAGATTGAGTGATGTTTATCGACAAACATCAACAAGCTCTGCCGTGGATAGCAGCAGTAACCCGAGGATAAGAGGTAAAGGGAATAACAACAGTCGATGAGATAAAACGAAGTCTAGCATCCAGCGTTGGAGCTAGCCGTAGTCGACGAGAAGGGGAGGAAGCGCTGAACACGCTTAGGCGAAAGAACAGTGAAGACATTGTTCAATTGTCGATCCGCTATAAACAAGCCTTAACGGACTCTAAACAAGTTGCAATAAAAGTATTGAATGAGGCTGACCTCTTTGCTCATCTTTTTCGATTCATTGACGTATGTGGCCCGGAAATAGGTGTCCTGATTGAAGCCCGTCGACACAAACTGATACAAACATTTTCGAATTCGATATTCGAATTGAACAAAGGGGAAAAAGATGGCAGCGTTATCTACGCCCGGAATGCTAGGAAGGCCTACCTCCATCAGATTGCAGCTCGAAAGAAATTTACACCGCTCAAACGTCCCCCTTAAGGATCTCGCATCAACTCTACATTGTCGATAACAAGCACGTCCGGGTATTGCTTTGGGAAGAGGTGATCTACGAAAAAGTCGAAGGCAGCTTCCAAATCCTTGAAAGCCGTGGGATAAGGATTATGAGGTGTAAGCCGGCGATGCTCAATCACAAAGTCAATAGCCATGTCAGATATAGCGGCCAAAAGACCACAGACAGAAGAAGCCACGTTTCCCAACATCCCATTTCCGCCCAGGGCACAGAGTAGACACCCAACTTGCCGCCCGATTTACATTCCACTCAAAGAAGGCATCAGGAGAGGTTTTATGTCGTCCAAGAGCGCTAATAAGTTGTCCTCCGTGCCTCGCATGGGCCCATCCAAGGCACTCGATATTCCTTCTTCACCATCCCCACGCGCAGCCAATTTAAAAAATACACGCAAAATTATAATAATTCCCAAATTGCTAGTGAGCGTAGCGGCGTACCGCTTCCTGCCAACAAAGAGCTTGGTAGATCCGAGATCTCATAGAGAATATCGCTGATGCTGTCGTGATGAGATATGTATCGCGATAGGAGAAGAAGGTATCTTGGAGATGGAGGACAACGTTCTTTTGCTATTGTCTATTGCACGAGATGTTATACCAGAAGGAGAATCTCAAAGAGCAATTCAATTCCTACGCACGATTTTATAATTATTAATTTCGCTTGAAAATAAGCATTGACAGTGGGATACGACATAGTTAAACCCCCCACTTGACCTTTTTCCTTCGGTCCAAGCGCCGAAAATCGCGGAGGAAAATTCCCGAGGGAGAAAAAACCAGAGGGGGGCCATTGTAAATTTTCAAAGCATGATATGTTTCGGGCTGATGCTCTCGCATAGACCAAGCCAGCCCATCGTTTTCAAGTAAAATGTCCCAAAAGCCCATCTCTGTCCACCGTGTATTATTTGTTGCGGTGTGTTCGGTGGAAAGGGCCTTGTGTCGACCTCCCTTCTGACATACCCATCACTTCGCCCCCCTAGGGTTGTGATTCGAGGGACATGACGGCCATAAGCACTTTCATCGGGTCAGGAGGAAATTGAGTGTCTCAGGTATACCGTCTTTGCAGCTCGGGTCATCACGCAGACTATCAATGCGTACAAGTAGACCAAAAGGTAAAGACCCATGCGGGTTGTGAGCTGCATCACGGCGGTGGCAAAGGTGGCGTCAATCATTTGTTCTTTCGTCCTTCATGCTTCTACCCGAATCTCATCGGAATCTCACCGCAGAATTGGGAGCGTGACTTTCGCATTGTAAATAAAACCTTCATCTTCAGTGTGTTTACTTCGCTTCCTACCCTCTCAGGGGCTCTTTCACATAACATATCAATTTACATGCGGAATAATTTCAGATAAAATTTCTTCAAGCTAATCACACTTCTCCACCTGTATTCTTGTCCACATCTTCACATTTGAAATGGTCCGTCATCGTGTTGACGCATGGTTAGCATCGATCCCATTGCCATGGAAACGTTGCCCGGGCGTGGATGGCGCGAATCATGCTGGAGTAATTGCTGCGGTTGCTGCTGTTGCTGTTGGAATGGCAGCTGCTGTTGCTGCGAATATGGAAGTGGATGAAGCTGTTGCGACGGCTCGTAGTGGGTAGAAGTTGAGTTGGGCAGCATGACTCCTTGCGGCACCGGGAGGGGGGGCAGGACGGGTATCTGCATGCTCAGACTGCCTGGTTGTCCCTCCCGCCCTCCATCGCCCCCCCCCCCGTGGACAAGCGGCGAGGCGTACGAGAAAGGGAGCGAGGACATGGACGAGGAGCCCGTGCTCAGAAAAGAATCCCCGCTGCCCCCCCTTCCTAAAGAGCCGCCGCTTCCCCCCATCCCCGTCGCGGCCCAACAGCCTCTTCCCCCCCCTCCCTTGGCCCGCGCGCTCAAAAAATGGCAGCCGTGCAACTCCAAGGGGATGACGGGCACTCCTCCATACCCTCGAGTCAAGGCCATGTCGGCCTGGGTGCCGGTGCTGGCTCGGGGCACGTCCACCAAGGCGGGGCAGACGTGCTGACGCTTGATCTCGCCGCAGTGCCTACACTTGTACCGCCCTCCCTTCTTGTCGATGCCCCCTCCTCCCCCGCTCCCTCCCCCGCTCCATCCTTCCTCCGAGTCGCTCCGTCCCCCCCCACTCCGGCTCACGCTCACCACGCTCCCACCGCCACCAGTAGAGGGCCGCCTATGATGCCCTCCCCCTCCTCCACCTGTCCCTGCCTCCCCTCCTCCCCCTCCTCCCCCTCCTCCCAACCGCGACGCATCCGACCCCAGCACCTCCGGCCTACCCTCCCGCCCAGCCTCCGTCCCCGCCGGCATCGCGTAGGGGCCGGGGGCGGGGGAGAGGGTGGGGAGGTAATGCGGAGGGGGGGCGAAGCCGTGCGGGAGGGGTACGGGCATGACAAATCTTCCCGCCGGAGCCGCGCCGGACGTGACCAAGGGCGAGGATGGTACCTCCGGGTAGTCTAACATGGTGGAGAAGCTTCCTCCGTCACCCGAAAGCCCGGTCGGGGCGGGCGCAAGGGAGGAATAGGAAGTAGCAGCCCGGGTGGTCCCACTCAGGTGCACGCCTTCCCCCCCCCGCCCTCCCTCCTTCCTTCCACATTCCCCCCTGGCCTCGCCACATCCGCGGAGGGAAACCACGCCGTCGATGCTGCTGCGTACTCCTCCTCCCTGAAGACGGGCAGGCGGACAGCTCCCTCCCCCTTCGCCCCCACTTCTTTCCCCACAAAAGGGAGTAAGGGCGGCGCCTCCCCATGGCTCAAGGACGCCGACGGGAGGGCGAGCGGAACGAGGGGAGGGGGCGGGAGGATGGCGGTGGCCTGCGAGGAGGAAGAAGAGGAAGACACGGCCGCAAAGACGGGGGAATCCACTCCTTGGGCCACACTCACCTCCAGATCCTCCATCCCCTCCCCTTCCCCCCCCATCCCCCCTTCCCCCCTGCGTCCCCGCCACGGACAGAAGCCTGCAACAACGGTGCCCTCCCCGCCCAATGGCACGCTTCCCCCTGCGCGAGGGCGGAGGCTGTCGGCGGTGGGTACGGGGTATGGTCACCGGAGGAGGTGCCCAGTTGCAGAATGGCCTCGATGCAACGGTCGTCCAGGGACGTCGGACCACTGCCTAATCCCACGGAGGCCCCCGAGCCATCCCGCCCTCCCTCCTGCCCTCCTTCCCGCCCTCCCTCCAGCCCTCCTTCCCGCCCTCGCAGGCCCCGGAGCGAGGGTCCCGAGGATGACACGACCGAGGAGGTACTGTTGAAATGATCCATGTTGATGAGCTCCTCCCCCGTGGCCGTGGTGGCCAGACTGGCCGGCCGCTCTTCCTCGCCCTCCCTCCCTCCCTCTCTCCCTCCCTCCTTGCCGTCGCCCCCCCCCACCCGCTCCTGCTTCACCCGGTTCATCCCCTCGGCGTAGGTGCCTCCCATCGCAGTCGGGGACCCCATGCGCCGGAGCTTGGTTGGCATGTACACGTTCACGGAGGAATCGCTCTTAAACAAGGGAGGCAGCGGGGGGCACGCCAAGCCGTCCACCTCCTCCCTCCCGCCTTCCACCTCGCCCTCTGTCCCGCCCTCCGCCACGCCCTCTCCTACCACGTCTGGACCGCGCTCCGTCCCTGCCTTGAAGACGAGGCCTGCCCCTCCCATCGGGAGCCGCCCCGGTCGACCACCGTCCACGGAGGAGGAAGAACCCCCGCCGCTTCCTATCATGCTCAAGCTTGCTTCGAATTCCAGGCTCGAGATGCCTCGCAGCATGCTGTCGTCCCCTCCCTCCTCCTCGCGCCGGGGGGCGTCCGCGGGCAGGCCCTCCCGCTCTTCCTCCACTTGGAGGTCGCTCATGGTCTGCTCCAGTTTTGTGATCTTTCCGGGCTCATCGTCGTCCAACTCCTCACCTTCGGCTTCGTCGTGTATCGCTCCTCCTCCTCCTTCTCCTTTACCTGCAAACGGTACCTCTGGTAATGACGGAACAGAGGCGCCCGCTTCCGCCGTCTCAAGCATACTGTCAACTTCCTCTATGCCTAGAGATGCGATTTTTATGGTGGTGAGTAAAGACGCGTAGAAGGGGTCAAGTGAAGTGATGGGAGGGAAAAGAGAAAGGAGGTAGAAGGAGGGGCTGGGTAGTCACCGACACTACGCGGAGGCTCAATGAGAAAAGCATACTTTCTTCTCGCCTGCCAAACAGTCTCCATCTACACTTTGCCGTTTGAATTAAAAGCAGGTAAACCGGATGTACCGGGAGATATGAGAACGGAGGGCTCTACAAGAAGGGTCGAAAGGTAAGGCAGTCTAATAAGAGGTGGCCAACCTAGAGCCTGTTACCCTACAAAATCTAACTTTGGTTACTTGGCGGGTACTGTATAACCTGGAGTGTTATACCCTTCCATTTGACTAAGTCCTGCTATTAAATAACTCCTCAGAGAAAAAAAGAAACCTCCCTGGCATGTCAGCCGGACTAACCTAGTTCTCCGTTCCTGCCGCTCTTGTCCTCCTCTTTGCTTTTGCTCCGATTCCGGCTCAGGCGCGTCGATGCCCTTTTGGAAAGCTGGGAGATAACCTTCATCTCGAAGCCTCGTACTCTGTCTTTCTGTTCGAGATTCAGGTCGAAGATGGATGAAATCGCCTGCTTCTATTAGTACTTGTACTCCTCAGGATCCGATCAACGGAACATCCTTCGACCATGGGCTTGCAAAACACGAGGAGTCGTACGCTACGCCTACACTCCCACACAAAGTTCTACCCAACAGATAAATAGCTGTCCAGACGCGTCTCCCTTTGCCAACTTGGGGTCAAAGCGCCAATTTAGCAGGTGGCAAGTGTGCGCGCTCGTCGAGGGGAAAGGGAAAAATTGCGCGAAAACCCTCCCGGCCGCTAAGGCGTTAAGGCAACGCCATCATGGGTAATCACTGCCACAGGAACACGGCGCCGATGTCAGGACCGGGTTAGCAGGGTGTGAGGGACATGCGTCAAGAGGTTTGGATGTGCAGCATTCCTGTTTCCGTCCCTGCCCGTAGAGTTTTTAATGGGGCTTGGAGCTTTTGTCCTCGTCTTGCATAGTCACATCGCCGGCTTCGATTCGCACCAAGCCGCCATGCGGAGAACACTTTGTCTTTTCCATCCCTTTTCACTCACGTGCGTCCTGCTCTTCACACCTGTGTAGAACGGACACGACAACGAAATCAAGCCCGTACCACCATGGGTGAATCTGCCACGCCAGTCAAAGCCGTCCATGAGGCTGCTTCGTCCTCCGCCCCCCCACCTCCCCCCACCTCGGCACAAATACCCCCCCGTCCGGCCTCTAAGCCCGTCGGCGAGCTCTACCGCATTCGACCCTGGCACACAGTGATCGTTCTCACGTTGGCCTTGCTCTTGGACCTGCCTTTTTTGATCGACCGGTTGGCCTTGTCCCCCTATACCTCTCATACCACTGGCGGGGTCCTGGTAACTGGGGCGTCCACGGGCATCGGCCGCGATTCCGCCATCACCCTCGCAACCAAGGAGCCAGGACTGATCGTATACGCAGGCGTGCGAAACTGTGAGAAAGGAGGGGGAATGAGGGGGGGGGGACGAGAAAGATGGAAGGAAGAAGACTTGGGATGACGCCATTATTCTCGGAAGCGGTCCTGTCGCGGGCCTTCCTCACCAGACCGCTCCCTCTCTCATTCCCTCCCTCCCTCCCTCTCTCTCTCCTTCTCTTCCTCGTCCCTTCCTTGTCTCGCCCCATTTCCTCCCTCCTTTCTGCAGTGAGAGACGCCAAAGCCATTACCGCCCTCCATTTGCCGAACCTCCTGCCCGTTACCCTGGACGTGACCAAAGACAACAGCGTGCAAGCCGCCCGGCGTACCATCCTGAAAGACCTCGCCTCCCGCGGACCCGAACCCGACAACCCGCTGCCATTCGTCGGCCTGGTGAACAACGCAGGCGTGACGGGGATGGCTCCCTTGGAACACCACGCCCTTCCCGAGGTGGAAAAAATCTTCGCCGTCAACGTCTTCGGCCTCCTAAGGGTCACGCAAGCCTTCCTCCCCGAGATTAGGTTGGGAAGAAGGGAGGGAGGGAGGGAGGGGGAGGGGAAGGACCACTCCGCGCCTATGTAGCCATCCATCGCCCTCACCAGAAGATAATCCCCTCCCTCTCCCATTCCCACCCCCTGATTCCTGTCCAGGAAGCACCAAGGGCGCATCATCAACATCTCTTCCGTCCTAGGGGCGCTGACTGTGTCCTCTTTCGCCGCCTATTCGGCCAGCAAGCACGCGATGGAGTCCCTCTCCGACGGGCTGCGCCGGGAGCTCAGACCTTTTGGGGTCAGCGTCAGGTACCCCCGGCCTTCCCTCCCTCCCTCCCTCCCTCCCTCCTTTCCTCCCTTTCTGACCCGCCCCTCTTCTCCCGTATGCGACGTTCCCTGACCTTCCCCCCGCCCTCCCTCCCGCCCCTCCCCCCCCCCAGCGTCATTCAGCCCGGCTTCGTCGCCTCCCCCATCCACGCCAAGGCCGAGACTGCCGCCCCATCCCCCTCCTTCCCCGCATCCACCGACTACCCCCACCTGTCGACCCCCGCCAAGCGTGCCCACCTGGTCCGGTGCCGGGCCCACGCCGCGTCCCCCCGTTCCACCAGTGCCGCCGTCGCGGACGCCCTCCTCCAGCCTTTTCCACGGACGCGCTACCCCGTCGCCGCTGTCGACCGGGTCCCCGCGGTCGTTTTTACCTTAGCAGCAGCCATCCTGCCCGATCGGGTCATGGATTCATGGCTCGAGGCGTAGAGGACGGGGGGAAAGGCGGGAAGGAGGGTGGGGCGGGGGGGAAGGGGTACCTCTCTCCTTGCCAAGGTCAGCAGACTTTTCCGACTCGAGCATAGCCCTTCTTCTCTATTTCCTCGCTTCATTCACGCTGCAAGGAGGGAACCTACTCCCTCTTGAAGCCCTGTGATCGCGTCTATCGCCGGATGGTACTTGGCTCGTCGGGCGAGTGAAACGGACCGAACGTGGTGGCTAGCCACGCGACGCAGGGCCAGGGCGTCTCTGTGCCGGAAAAAGAAACATATATGTAGCCTGGGGCCACGTCGAGCCACGTCGGGAAATTCATTTCTTTCTGTGCACTGTACAAAGCGAGGGGAGCTATGTCCTCAACGACCACCACCAAGGCATTCCTCCTCCCCCCGGTAGCCTTCCTCTCCTAAACCTTCAAGCCACCCTCCTGGCACACACCCTTGCACCCCGCGCCAAAAATTCAAGTCGGAGGCTTCGCTAGTCTTACGTACGACCGCCGTGTCCCTGTCGCCCGTCGGAGGGAACGAAGCACCAGGTCCAGGTCGTCCACCCACGGTCCTTTCCCTCCCTCTCTTTCCTTCTCCCCTTCCTCCCTTCTCCCTGCCCTGACCCTGGCGGGGCCTCGTTCTCAAGGACCTGTCCAATTTGTTGCCCTTACAATGATGCCCTCCCCTCCCTTGCTTTTTACTCTTGTCTGCGGTATTTCCCCCTATTCCTCCTTGGACAAAAGCTTTCTCATCTTGGCCGTGGCCATGATGGCTTTCACCGCCCCGCGCAATTTCCTACAGCGAATGCGGCGAGACAGGAAGGGAGGGGCGGGGGGGGGGCAGTATGGGGCGGGATGGATGCTTAGATGGAACAGATAGATCCCGGGCCCCTAGCATGGCTGAAGACGTGGCCCTTGCACTACTCCCGCCGTCCTCCGCGCCCCCCCTTCGCCCTCCTCCTCTTCTTCCCTCCCTCCCTCCCTCCCTCCCTCCCTCCCTCCCTCCCTCCCTCCCTCCCCACCCACCGCAAGGCGTTAAATTTCTCGATCCCTTCCTTTGCGGCCGGCAGCTCCCTATCTTCCAACTCCTCTTTCTCCTTCTCGAACCAGGCATGGGCCAAGGCCTCCCGCGCCGAGAGCCTCTGCTGCGGGTCTCGGTGGAGGAGACGGCTGATGAGGTCTTTGGCCTCGGGGGACACAGCATCCCATTCGGGCGAATGGAAATAGAAGGCGTGCCGCTGACAGAGGGAGACAAGGCAAAGAGAACAGAGGGGAAGCGATCGAGAGGGTGCTCAGTAGGAGGCAAACGATACCGAGGCCGCGCTCTCATTTCAAAATCCTAGCCGTTGAGCCAGAAAGGGCCGGCCGTTTACCTTTCGGAGCTGGTCTTGGTTGTCGGCAAAAGGAGGGTACCCTCCCAAGAGGATGTAGGCAATGATGCCGGCGCTCCACACGTCCACCTTGGGCCCATATTTCTGACGAGCCAGAATCTCTGACGGAAAGAAACGGAAGAAAAGCTAAGGAAAGGGAGGAGGAAACGGGAGGAGGAGGGAGGAAGGGAGGGAGGGGAAGAAGGGAGGACAGGCAAATCTCTCCGCACCAGGCGCCGTGTAGGAAGGCGTGCCGCAGTAGTGAGACAGACAGTCGGATTCGGTGATCAGACAGGCGGCCCCGAAGTCCGCCACTTTGATGTGCAGGTCGTCCGTTTCGCTTTCCAGGAGTAGATTCTCCGGCTGAAAAGGGTCAGGAGGGAGAAATACTGAGCGGATGGACGGCACTAAGACAGCGACAGGAGCATGCCCTAGGGAAGCACACAGCACCAGTCCTCCCTCCCCGCCCCCGGGCTCCGGCCGCCCAATGTCTCCCATACGTGTCCTTTCTCACCTTCAAATCCCTGTGCACGACCCCTGCGTCCTCGTGGCAGAAGGCCAGGGCGGTCAGGAGCGTCCGGATCACGTCCCGGGCTTCTTTCTCGTTGTAGGTCGTCTTGGCGACGATGCGTTCGAAGAGCTCCCCGCCTTGGCAAAATTCCATCACCACGTACACCTTGTTTTGGGTGGGGGCCTCGAACAGGTCGTAGACTTGGACGATGCGATCGTGCTGGAGGGATTGGAGGATGGTGTACTCCTGCACAGAAAGGGTGTAGGGACAGGGTGACGCCTTAAACTGTTTCCACAGGCTCTCTGTCCAGACCTTTACACGGCAACTTAGATAATGTGTGGCTTGTCTAAAGGACGTGGTGGATTTTTCTGGAAAAAGTTGGCCATGGGATCCACACTTACCTTATGGATGTCCGCCCTGATCCTGGCTTGCTTCTTCGCGGGAACCCGACTCAAATCAAAAACTTTCACTGCGGCCACGTTGCTCGACGTGGATTTTGGCGTGCATTTATACACGACTGCAAACGCACCTGTCCCTAACTTGGGACCTAGCTGATAAAGGCTTTCGAAGTGGGCCGATTTGGTCACAAGAGTCCCCTCAGTGCCAGTTGGGTGCGTGTCGAGGCTCTTCTTTGCAGAAAGACAGCCAGCTGTGACACCGTGGATTAGGTTTGAGGGCGGCAGGATATGACGATTGGAGCGGTTCTGATTTTGTAATAACTTATGATGAGAGCTTGGCAAGGGTAGCTCATCCACATCGTCTTCACTTCTTTCGTCCGGGTCAAGGAAGTACGCTGCTAGTAGAGCTCCGCCCGCCACAATACCCGGCCTAGCTTTCACAAAAGCCATGATGCGCTGAAACGAAATCGATGGGAATGATCGCGAAGCCATCTCGTCTATCCCTCCACTACGCCTGTTATGACAAGGAAATACACAGTGCGAAGTATAGAAAATTAGGAGGCGGCAGTTTGAATTCGGTGGGGAGGCTGAGAGGAGATTCCTCTATGGGAATCCTCACTAAAAAGGTTTTCCTATCCCGCAGGATCCCGAAAGTAGCACCACATCACTTAATCTCAGGACGTCTGAAACTTGCCAGAGACCTATGCGTGGATTATCATGCAGTGTACACGACCACAATCCGATACCATGACCGGGTGAAGCTCGAAACCGTTGGGAGACGAGATACCGAACTTGAAGTATGGCGACATGCTCCTTCGGAAAACTGAGGATTTGGCAACACTTGGACTCTACCTGGCATCATCACTCTCCATTCCTACACATTTGATTTCCTGATTTTATTTTTTAATTTTTGATTACGTCATGTGATTTGGCATACTTTGATAGGCATGTTTTATGTTCTGCAGCGCCTCATTTCAATATTTTATGTCTGGGAGATGGTTGATAGCAAATGATGATGCATGGCATTCGTATCCGGAATCAGAAAAAGGTTGGCTCATACTTTGCGGCATTTTTTCCCTTTGGATGGTTCATGCAAATTCACAATCCTACGCATCTACTTGTCAAAAGCCGGGAGGCAACGGCCGTTGATGAGCTGTACACAACAACCGAGCTTTGTCTTTTGCATCCAACTCTGCATCGCCGTACGCCTGCCTGTTCCAAGCCTCAGTCGCTTGGTTCAATCTGGCCACGTCTCGATAGACGTAACGCGGGAGGGAACGTGCCTGCCCACCTTCCGCCCCTCCTCCCTTCTCATCCCTCCCCGACGTGATGTCTTCTCCACAACCGAAGATGGCCTGCTCCCAATATGCATTCCGTAAAGCTGCCTTCTGTAGCCGTGTTCTTGCTTCTGCCTGTCTGCTGGGCCGTTGTGCCCATATCTGTTGACGACGTTTCTCCGCGTGTCGCAAACTCAGGACCGCCCTCCGTGCCAGGATTAGCTTGACAAGCTTCGGGTCATTCGAAGACATGTAGTTCTTTACACCTTTCGAACCCTCCACCACTTTTTTAAAGGTTTTTTCTTCTTGTGCCACAGTATCGGCCTCTTTGCGCGCCAGGGATATCAATCGCTCCCTTTTCTCCCTCGCGTCCCGTTGGCGAGTCAAGTGCTCCTTCAGTCTCGCCGATCGCCGCAACCATGCTGCCCGCTCACGTTTCTGCTTGGCAGACGCCTCTCTCCTTTTCTTTTCCATATCGGCCCGAATTCTGGCCTCCTTTGCCTGCCGCCACGCCCGGATGGACCGTTGCAGTCGCACCGCTGCCTCCTCTTTCTTGGCTGCTCCCGGTCCAGCTACTGCCTTCTCGAGTCGTTGTACCCACAAAGACCGATTTTTCATCCTTAGCCGATGTTCTTTGTACCAGAGCAAGTGCCGCATGATGTCCCCCTCGCTCCGTTGCCAGAGGACGCGGACTGCCCTTTCCAAGAAGGACAGGGTGCGTTGCATGTCTGCCACCGGGTCCTCCCTTTCGTGCCCGGTGCTTCCCTCCTCCCTTCCCCCTTCCTGCCCAGACTCCTCCCACAGAGTAAGAAATCGCGCATGTTCTGCTGCGAGCCAACCACCTGTCAGGCCCCCGTCACGAAGGATCTCGTCCTCCAACTTCTTCATTGCCGCCTGAGCTTGCAAAAACTCTGTCGAAGTCTCTCTCACAATGCCGCCAAGATAACCAAGGTGGCCCTTGCTTCTAACAATGGGGTCGCATGCTGATTTCCGTTCGCTTTTTCCCTCCTGTCTTTTATCTTGCTTACGCTCCTGCTTTCCATGGCGCGTGGCTGGTGGCCGCCCTCCTCCACCAACCTTCTTGTCCAGCGTGTCGACAGCTTTTACAGCCTCTTTCACATTTTTTCGCAGTAAGTTTTCCTTCTCTCGCAGCTGTTTACATTCTTGATTCTGAGTCAGACGGCACGTGTGCAGCAGCTCCTGCAACGAGGCCATTTCTTCGTGGATTTCAGAAAGACCTTCTGCATCATTTTCTGATTTTCCCCGTGCTCTTCTTGCAGAGCCCACTCTTGCATGCGCAACACCAGATACTCCAAACCGTTGTACCTGACCTTCTTCCTGATGTTTCTGCTGCCGTTGGTGCTCGCGGCGACGATGAACTCCTGTCCTAGCTTTGGTTAAGGCGCTGTGGAGCCTGGCTGTCTCTTCCCTGAACGACGACTTGAAGGATGAACCATAATGCGGTGTATTGTCTACAGCCAATTGTACGTCCGTTTGCTTCACCAGGTCGTAAAGCTCTTGTTTCAGGCGCCTCACTTGCTGCTTTAGGGCGTGGTGCCGTGTGATGTACGCCTGTCGGTCTTCCTGTGCCGTAAAACCCGCGGTCTCACCAACCACTGGTCGCAAAGTCGGTGCCATTTACCGTATATAGTACCTGATCATGTATGGAACGCCAGGAATGAGCCTCGACAATGTGGGTGTGGCATAAAGGGTGGACGGCCAAGGGAGTGTGGAGATTATTTCATATCCGACGCATACGCGGGAATGTAGGCGACCCTTTTAGGCAACTCCTCCCAGGAACCGTCGAGAGGTTTTCAAGCAAACGGAAAAGGATTTCGTGTCAACTCTTTAGCTTGTAACGTCTCAAAGCACCTTTTCGACAGCGGTTTGTAACAGTCGGAGTGGTTCTCACGCATGTTTGTCCATTATTTGTCTCTTAATACCTCCCCCACACTCTGTTAGGAGAGGGTGGATGGCGCGAGCAGGCCCTCCCATGGTTTTCCGCTACGCCGCATGTTTCCTCCTTCCCATCGCCTTCATAATTATCCTAAGTCCTGTCTTCGCATTTAAGTCCTCCCTATGCACGCGTGGATCGTCTTCCTACGTCGCAGTCGGGCGCCTGTGTCCAAAGAGCAGCATTACCAGCCTGAGCAACGGCAATGGAAGGCGACCTCCCTTCCCTCCCTCTAGCATTATCTTTCCACCACTCTTTGCATCCGACAGCGGGAACAGCGGAGAAGGAAAAGAAGAAGAGGAGGGAGGCGCGGAAGAAGGAAGCTTGTTGGACAAGGCCAAATCCTTTTTTTCGGACCCGGAAAATCGGAAGGATACTACGCTCTTCGTCACCTCCTTCCTCATCTCCTTAGGGATCAGGGCTTTCATTGTCGAGCCCCGCTACATTCCATCCCTGAGCATGTACCCTACCTTCCTGGTGGGTGACCAATTGGCCGTAGAGAAAGTGACCAAGACATACAAAAACTACGAACGGGGGGACGTGGTAGTGTTCAATCCCACGCAAGGCTATCAAGAATATGTGAGCCGAGACCCGTACATCACAGACAAAAGCCGCATTAACGAGGCCTTGATCAAGCGCATCATTGCGAAAGGCGGGGACGTGGTCGAGGTGAAAGACGGACGACTCTTTGTGAACGGCGTGGCGCAAGAGGAGAAGTACATTGCGGAGGGTCCGGCCTATGTCTGGGGTCCGCGACGGGTCCCGGATGGGATGTACATGGTCCTGGGGGACAACAGAAATCATTCGTTGGACTCGCACATCTGGGGCTTTCTGCCCAAGGAGAACATTATTGGCCGGGCGATCTGTAAGTATTGGCCACCCTGGCGGTTGGGGTTGGTGGAAGGGCCGCTCAGCTCCTGATTGGAACGAGGCAGGGAGGGAGGGAAAGGGAAGTGACGGTGTGTGTAGAAAGGCACTGTGGACACACGCACACAAAGAAAGCGATTCTTCTGCGTATGGGATGACTGGAAGCAAGCTCAACAAAGAACCCGCGACGAGATTGCTACCAGGACACAGTGGGCGTACCCTAGGCGTGTGTGCATGCATAGTGCTTTTCAGTTGACGCAATCCTTGTGTGCCACCTTAGAAACGCATGCCACATTCTTCAGCAGCCATTCCTTCCATTCCTTATCATTATCCCTTGCTACTACCATCTCTCTTCGCACTACGATGACCACCTATGGCAGTATCCCTTTCTCCCTCTTCCCCTCCCGGGCGCAACCACGGCCTCATGAGAGTCCCGACACACGTCCTTTTCCCCTTGACCTTCACATTACCCGTTTTCAAACTATCAATATCACTTGACTCTATTGTCCGCCTCTTCCCTCCTTCGTGTTTCCTCCACGCTTACACATATATGTAAGAATCTCGCTATCTTTCCACGACAGTTTTCCTAAGTCTTTTTTGAAAGCCACCTTTGATGTTTCCTGCACTTTATGCGAACAGACAGTGAAGATTCAAATGATCAATGAACGCGTAGACCTGGGTGCTAGACGACCGAGCGAGGGGCATAAGCCAGACGATCCCAGACCTGAACCCTAGCTCCTCGCGACCCTGTAAAACAAGCCAGTGCTCTTCCACCGCGCGCGCCCTAGCCTCACTTTACTCGACACGCCCTTGTGATGGGCTTCCCGGAAGGTCTATTCCCTATCTTTCCATCGTTTATGGCAGCGCAGGCGGAGCGGTATTCCTCCCTTTTCTACCCCAATAGTGCATGAGCGAGGATTGCTGCTTCTTTTTGGCCCCTGCCGAGACCACTGCGGGACCAGAGGAGGTCGAGGGAGGCAAGCTTTCTGCAGGCGGCACATGTTTTGCCAAGGAAGTGGAAGGATCAGCCGCCTTGATGTCCGTGGGATGAGCAACGCGCGGGCAGAGGATTTCAACGACCAAATTTCCCAGTGGAGGCGAGGAGAGGGACGTGCGCCCGCCAGCCTCACCCCCTTGGGCCTCCCGGGCCTCCTCCTCCTCCTCCCCTTCCCCTTCCTCGTCCTCTGTGGGTCTCTCCTTCTCAGGATTGAATCCGTCCGATACCAAGACACACTCCTCCTCGCTCCTATCCGCCGGTTGTGTTGCTGCCCCATCGTCGGCTGTCCCACCCACCTGACTGCTCGCACGCCCCTCAACCACCTCATTCACGTCCCTCTTGACGGCCGGTGCCCCTCCTTCCTCCCGCCCTCCGTCCCTTCCTCCCCCCCTTCCTGGTCCACTCCCCTCCGTCCCAACCTCTGCGGGAGGGGGAGGGCGCAACGAGGCGGAAAAGGGCGGGGACAAGACCGACGCTTGGCCTGCGACTGCTCCGGACTCTGACGGAATGGAAGCACTTCCCGCACTTGTCTGTGCAGCGATAGGCTCAGGGCTCCCCACAGATGTGCCTGGAGCGTCTGTCGTCCCGGGTGCTGCGCTTCTTGTCTCCAGTAGTCTCGATTCCTTCCCAGTCCCCGAATTGCCCTCCGCTTCGGGCCGCCCAGTCTGAATGGAAGGAATGATGACCACCTCCTCGTCCATGTCACCACGATCGTCGCCCTTGTTTCCTCCGTTCCCGCCCGTATCCGACGCTGCTGCTTTCTGTTTTGGGTAGAAAAAAGCGGCCGTTGCTGCGGACAAACCGGCGGGGCCTCCCAGAGCCCTACCGTTCGCATACGACCGCACCGACGTGACTCCGAGGCGGTTGCTGCTCGTGGAGTCGTGGCTCTTGCTGGGGTCGTAGCCATGGCCTTGGCTGGCGTCGGTGCTGTTCGGAAGGGAAAGACTGCCCCTTGCTGGGGGTTGGAGGAGCCCGGGTCGCGGCCCGGGGAGAGCACAGCCAGGGCCAAGATCTTTCGTATGTGAGGTCATGAACGTGGTCAAGCCCCGTCCTCCCAAACCCCCTGCTCCCCCCCCTCCTCCTTTCCTCTTCACTCCCTTCCGCCCGCCCACCTTGGGCCCTCCATTCCCCCTCTCTCCTTCAGATTTCTCCTCCGTCTCCCCCATCTCCAACCGATCCAGCCTTCGAAAACCTTCTAGAAGGCTCCTCACGTACAGAGCCAACTTGGCGTGCCCAGGCCAGTCGGCTGCTTCCCGAGGCGCCCCACAGTCGGAGGGAAACTCGGCCAGGAGCAAAGGGAAGTCTTTCTTGCCGACACGGACGAGGGCGTGCTTGTGCAGAGCTTGGAGAAGGAGGAGGGAAAGCTGCGGGCTCCACCAATTTGCCGGATGCCGAGGCCCTGGGGAGTAATTCTGGGAAAGGGCGTGGACAAGGCGGGCGTCCCGAGAGGCGGGAAGGTGGAGGGAGGTTGGGGACGAGGAGGAAGTGGAGGAGGGGGAAGGGGGGGGCGGGGAAAGGGCGGCGACCATGCGTTCGAGAAGCCAGGTCTCTTCCAGAGTCTGGAGGCGACCCCAGGGTCGTTGTTTATGCAAGACTTTCTCCACCTCCTCCGCTTCGAAGAGGGAGGGAGGGAGGACAAGGGCCATTAGAAAGCGGGCGAGGCGGGTAACCTCTTCCTCCGAGAGTCGGGGAGGGACGCGGGGATGAGAGGAGGACGAGGGGGAGGGAGGGGTGGAAGACGACGGCTGGGGGACGGCAGACGCCTCCTCTTCCGTTCCCGGTGATTCCAAAGGCCTCCCTTCATGTACATGCTGCATCGGTCCTCCCTTCTCCCCCTTCTTCATCCCTCCTTCCGCCCCATCCTCCAAGACAATGACCTCGTTGCCCCCATCCGCCCCTCCCTTCGCCTCCCACCCCTTCGCCGAAGCCGCCGTCTCCGCCTCTAGCGTCTTCCCGCCCTCTCCTTTCGCCTCTTCTGTCCCTTCCACCCCCTTGCCAACTAGCCCCTCCTCCCTCCCTTCCTCCGCCCTTTCCTCGCTGCCCTGCAAGGTCTCCGAGTTCCCATGCCCCACAGCTTCAACCTCCACCACTGCCTCCCCTACCTCCTCTTTTACCTCTCCCTCTTCTTCACTTTTGCACCTTCCCTCCAGAGTATCTTCTAGATCCATCACCACCAGGCGCGCCAGTGGGCAGAGCTGCAGCACCTTGCCACACTCGCTGACAAGATCCTCGTCCGTCACGACCGATGCCTGCGCCATTTCCGTCGAGGACGAAGGGGGGAGGGGCGCTGAAGCAGGAGATTGTTTTGAATCTACCTGAATGGGGCCCTCCTCGCTAGGTTCCTTTGCTCTTCCATTCTCCTCCCCTCCTGAAGAGGAGCCTTTGTCCAGCACCTCCACCTCTCGCCCTTCGTTCTCTTCTTTCCCCATCGCGACTCCTAACCCCACAGCCACCGCGGCGGCCGTCACCGCCGCCGCCGCCGCCGCCGCCTTTTTCCTCTCCTCTGCGGCTTCGAGGGCCGCGCGTGCATCCAACAAGCGTTGCCTGGCAGCAGCTTTCACCAGGGAGGCCAAAAGATACCGAGACATCACCCTAACTTTCGTCCGGTGGCGAGCGGGTAGACGCACCTCCTCTTCGATCCGCTTCCATCTCCGCTGGGCGCTGAGGCCTCTCCGAGGCTCACTCACATACCCATACTTCTGCAAGGCCGAGAGCAAGCGTGTCAAGGCCGCCATCGTCACCCGCTTCCCGCCCTCTGTCCCTTCCTCCTCCTCCTCCTCCTCGTCACCGGACCTGCCTCCATCCACTTCACTCTCCGAACTGCCCCCTCCCTCCCTTCCTCCCTCCTTCCCTCCCCTTCTCCCCTCCCGGTACACCTTCTTCCCCTGCTTGCAAAGCCTATCTCCCCTCGTTCCAGCCTGTTTTCCCTGCTTCGCGAGCCGCAGTCCTACCACCTTCGCCCAAAAATGAGGGTCTTCCACGCTCGTCCCCAAGGCGCCTTCCTCCCCTCCCCCCGTGCCGGAGAGGGCGAACCTTGCCTTGGAAAACGACCCGAGCTTGCGGGCCGTGCTTTCGTTGCCGACACCCGCGTCGTGGACGATGCGCGTGGCCCGCTCCTGGAGGATGGCGTCAATGTCGTCTTCACAGAACTTTCTGGAAGCTTCCTCCCCGCCCTTGGCCCGTTCGTCCGCGAACACGTCGTAGGCTCCATGCCGCAGCAACTTTTCGAGCTCCTCCTTGGACAAGGGTGCCTTTGCTCCCTCCCTCCCTCCTTCCTTCCCTCGATCCATCGATTGCAGCACCGCTTGGTCCAGACCGAGTTTCAAAGAGGCTTTGTGGAACATCTGCTGCTCGTACGTGTTGGCAGTGATGAGTCGAAAAATCTGAAGGGGGGGGGGGGGGGGGGGGTCGAGGAAAGGAGGGAAAGGTCTCAATTTTACATTTCATTCGTACTGGCGGTGAGGAGCCACGGGGGCTGTAGGAAGGACTACAAAAAGAGATGAGGAAGACCGGGAGGGAAGGAGGGCGAGAAACACACTTTCTCCATTCCCGAGTCAAGCACTGCCACACCCGACCTCCCCGAAGGAGAAGGAATTGTAGGACAAGCTAGGTAAGTGAGGAAGACACTGCTGCTGTCCCTCTTCCTGCTCTCACCTGCACGTTTTTGTTCTGCCCGATTCGATGGCAGCGTGCTTGGGCCTGAATGTCGTTTTGGGGGTTCCAGTCGCTGTCGAAGATGATGACCGTGTCGGCGGAGGTCAAATTGATCCCTACACCCCCCGCCCGCGTGGACAGGAGCATGACGAAGAGGGGGGACGCCGGCTTTTGAAACTCGTCGAGTTGCTGGGCCAGACGGAGGGAGGGAGGGACGGAGGGGAGGGGGGGAGGGAGGGAGGGAGGGTTGAGCTATTCAGGTTGACACACTCGCTCCTTCCTCCTTGTCCCTTCTTGCCATCCTCTCCTTCCTCTCCGTGGCCCTTTCCGCTTTCTCCTGTGCCTCCTCAAGGTCCCTTCATTCCCCCACCCCCTTCAATATTTGTCTTCTCGATTCCTCTTCACTCCTTCTTCCCCTACTTCACTCCTGCCGAACGCATGTTCGACGGATTTTTCCCCACTTCCATCGATCCGTCTGCCCTCCTTCTCTCCCTTACCTGCTGTCGTTTCTCTCCCGTGACCGTTCCATCGATCCGTCCAAAGGAAAATTTCCTCCCTTCCAAATAATCTTCGAGGATATCCAGCATGATTTTGAACTGGCTGAAGAGCAAGACCCGATGTCCGTTTGCTTGGAGGCGGGGCAGCAGTTTGTCCAAGAGCACGAGCTTCCCGCTGCCCGACGAGTGTGGGAGGGGGATAGGAATCAGTCGTGGTCGTCATAATCCTAGGATCATACAAGGACGTCCCTGTGCTCGTTTTTCCTTGCGCATTCCTAGATCCCTGCGAGTGCCCGTCGAGTAACCGAGGCATGTACACGTCAAAGTGGCAGAAGGCTCCCCGCCCATAAGCAGGCAACTCACCTGTATTGCACCAGCAGGTCCGCGTCAGAGGCGTAGACTTTGCCCGTTGCCTCTGCGTGGCTCCGGATGTCCAGTTCCACTCCCTTGTTCAAGAAAGGGTGGTTGCAGCACTTTCGGAGCTCCATGCATAGATTCATCAGGCTGGGCCCGTCGACGGCCTTCCGGCCCCCCAGGAGGAATTCCACGTTCTTCTCGTAGATTGCCCTGGACGGGAGGGAGAGGGGAGGGAGGGAAGGAGGGAAGGAGGGAAGGAGGGAAGGAGGGAAGGAGGGAGGGAGGGAGGGAGGGACGGGGCGGGAAGGGGTGAGGAGGAGGAGGACTCCATGTGAGTTGCCGTCGAGAGGAGAGGAGGAAGCGAGAGGAGAGAGGGAATACCTGTAATATTGTTTTTGCACGCCCGTAAGCTCAACGTCGATGATGGTCTCCTCCTTGGGGGGAAGGCCCTTCTCCACGTCTTCCTTCATGCGCCGGAGCAGGTACGGGCGGATAGCTTCTTGGAGGGAAGTTAAAGAAGATTCGTCCTGGAGATTCCCGTAGGCGGCTTCGAAGCGGTCCAAGTCCGAGAAGGCCTGAAAGAGGGAGGGAGGGAGGGAGGGAGGGAGGGCAGGATGAGGGGCGGAGGGGAACAAAGGGGAAGGAGCGAGGAGAGAACGAGCAGGGGGGGGGCATGAAGAGGGAAGGAGGACAGGTCGGTCTTACCCGCGGGTCGACGAAGGAGAGGAGGCAGAAAAGCTCCGGGAGGTCGTTCTGGAGGGGCGTTCCCGTGAGGAGGAGGGCGGAAGGGTAGTGAAACCGCTCCCGGAGGGTGAGGGAGAGGCGAGAGTGCGTATTTTTGAGACGGTGGGCTTCATCCACCACCAGCAATGTCCACTCCAGATCCATCAGGAAGGACGCGTCCGCAGCCAGGCACATCTCCGGAGTGGTGATCAGCACTTGGAACTTGGGTAGCTGCACGTCAAAAGGGAGGGGAAGAGGAAGAGAGGATAGGTCAACGTCGTGGAGCGTCTCGGCGGCGGTGGGGGGGGTTCGGCGGGGCAGTTCATAGGATCGTAGGATCGATCATAGGATCGAACAAACCGATGCCCACGCGCCTTGCTGCCTCGTCCCCTCGTCCCTGCGTCCCTCCCTCCCATGGCCCCATGGCCCCCACGTCTCTTGGCCGACATACTCACCTGAAAGTCCCCCTCTTTCCCCTCCGCCTTCTGGGGGTAGCGCCATTCGTAGTCGCGGCAGACCGCCCGGTCCCCCGCCGACCCATGGTAGACGATCGTGTTCAGGTCCGTCCAGGCCGTGAACTCCCTGATGGGTGGAAAGAGGGAGGGAGGGAGGGAGGGAGGGAGGGAGGTCATGGTTGAGGAGGGAGGGGAGGATGTCGGCGCCTGGGGGGTAGAGGGAGGCGAGGGGATTTCCCGAGGTATCAGGTTCAGAAGTCCGGAGGGCACCCGAGAGACCCCGCGTGTGGAAAGGATGGGAGGGGCGGGGAGCTGTTCGACCTCCAAGAGGAGGACATAGGGGTAAGGGGAAGGAGGGAAGGAGGGAGGTCGAGAAGGGCGGACAAGAAAGGAAGGACGACGCACCGGTACCAATGCTGCAGGGTGGAGAGCGGCGCGATCACCAGGAAAGGTCCGGGTAGCTTTTCCTTGCTCCAGAGGGAGTGGACGAAGGCGACCGTCTGCACGGTCTTCCCCAGGCCCTAGGCGTTGAAAATAGAGAAAAGAAAGGAAGAAAAAGTTGGAAAGAGAAAAAACGGTCAGCCCTGTCTGGCCCCTGCGCGTTCCCGCGGCGGGCGGAAAAAAGGAGGAGCCACCCCCAAGACCCACCATCTCGTCGGCCAGGATGCTCCCGGCCCCCTTAGCCCGGTTGAAGACCATCCATCGGACGGCCTCCCATTGGTAGTCCCGAAGGCGCCTGCCCCCCTTGAAGGAGGGCTGGGCCTCGTAATCCTCCTTTCGGAAACCGAGGCACTGCTTCCGAGACGGGCTTGGGTCCGCTGGAGGTGGGCGCTGCCGGTGGCGCCAACGCGCCAGGTGCCGAGGGAGGTCGGGAAGGAGGGCGAGGTCCTCCACTTTCTCCCAGGTCGACTCCGAGTAGGGTAGCCCGCACCACTTGATGAGAAGGCGTGAGAGGCCCGCCATGGACGTGCGGGGCAGGCGAGTGTCTTCCCAGGCCATGGTAACGCTCTCCTTGCTGCATGGGGCTGTGCTGAGTTCAGGACGACGTCCTTCCTCCAGACTCCTGGAATTCTCTGTGCTTTCTATCCCTTCTGTCGCACCCTCCTTCCCACCCTCCACCCCCTCCTCCTTGTCCTCCTCCATGCGTCCTTCCTCTCCTCCTCCCTCCTTCCCCTCCCCCCCCTCCACCGCCAAGACCCGCTCGATCTCCCGGTACTGGGGATCGAAAAATTCCTCCGGGTTGTACAAATTGAAGGTCTCCAACGTCCCGTCCTTCTCCTTTTTAAGAAACCGTTTCATCGCCGCCCGGGCTTTGGCACCCACGCAGTGCACCAGGTCCTTCGGCGTCTCCCAGGAGACATGCAGGTAGCTCATGCCCGTCCACCGGCACAAATACTTCTCCACCGGATCCGGAGAGGAAGCGGCTTCCTCTTCTCCCTCCTGCACCCACAGGGAACCCCGGGTGATCTCGCTGGTGTTCATGGAGGCGCAGGTCGCTCTCCATGCCTGAGGCGTCAATATACGACGGGCCAGCAAACGCGGCAACGGCTGTCCTTCTCCTTCCTCCTCCTCCTCCTCCTCCTCCTCCTCTTCTTCTTCTTTCTTCCTGCGCTCCCCCGCCTCTCGACGAAGGCTCCGAGTTTCCTCCCTGGCTCCCTCCTCACTCTCACTGCTGCTGCTGCTGCTGCTGCTGATCGCATCGACATACTGGGGCCTGACGCCGCCTACACTTGCCCGCTGGCTGCGACGGACCTCTTTTTCTCCCTCGGTGTCCACACCCTTCCTGGCCTTTCTCCTCCCGGCGCCGAACTGGCGCCCCTGTCCCCGACGCCTCTCTTCGTACTCCTCCTCCTCTTCCTCCTCCTCCTCTTCCTCCTCCTCCTCCCTCTTCACCTTCTTTCGCCCTACCTTGCCCAACCTCCATCGAAATCCACCCACTCGGGCCTTACCCTGTTTTCCTCCCTCCTCTTCACCCCCCATGGTGCCCTCTTCCGCCTCCCACTCCCCCCCTCCCTCCTCCTCTTGCCGGGAACGTACAGCGGCCTTCTTTACATAGCCCATCAGGTCAAAGGCACCCTTTCCTCTATTTCCCACCTTCTCTTCGCGGTGCGACTTCCGCTGGGTATCCTTCTTGTCCTCAGATCGGAGGCTGGACTGCATCGTTACATCCTTCACCTCTTTTTCCTCCTCTTCCTCCTCCTCCTCCTCCTCTTCCTCCTCCTCCTCTTCCTGTGCTGCCTTCTTATTCTGTCTTGAGGAAAGCCGACTGGGAGAGGGCTCTTGGGCAACTAAACGTTGGACAGGCTTGCGAATGCGTCCTTTCGACGATCTTCCTCGTGCTAACGCTTCTTCCTTTTGCACGAGCCCTCCTGCCTCCCCATGGTCATTTCGCTCCACCGCTGCTGAAGGTGCACCAGGACGACGCAAGCGCTTACGCATTGGAGGACTTCCTTCTATCCTGAATTTTCCCCGCTTTTTGGATGCTTTGTCCTCTTCCTCGCTGCTCTCGACTCCAAGCAATTCTTTCTCCACCACGTCCTCCGTCGCAGCCCAGTTCTCGTCGTCTTCCTCCATTTCAACATAGCTCACGATAGGCTTGGCTCGCCGTGAGCGCATCGACTCAGGCATGGAAAACCCTGCCGCACGAGCGCGCTGTTGAAAATGAATTGCCGTCAACAAAAATTATAAATACCCAAACCCTAGCTTTAAGTTAGGTTTGAAAGTAGGGAGGGGATGAAACGGGCAATCGACCCGCGAAAGGGGTTTTGATGTGCAGACAGATTAAATTGAGAATTTACCGAAGAGAAGTCCTCAGAAAAGAGCCAGAAGATTCCGTAGACCATTCACGGTTTCAGTGTATGAGTTTGATGGCAGATTCAGGTCTCACGACCGCATGGAGAGAGGTAGTAGGGCGGGGGAACAAACATAGGTTGGGGCCACTGGGAAAAGCAGCGAACAGATCAAATCTTCTTTCCCGCCCATTCCAAAGACATGAGATCTCTTTGCACGCTTTGCCGGAATCGTCGTGCCAAAAATAAAAATGCATGCCCCGTAAGAATGAGAGAAGAAATCAATGACATCCGGTGAATGTTGGTACTTTTTCCTCTCTCGCTTCTATGCTGTTCGAAGGTAAGAGTTATCTCAAGGCTACTGGTAACCTCCTCCCCCTGGCAGAGCTCGATCGAAAGTCCAAACGTTTTTTTAAATATGCAATAGGAGGGCAGGATGAGAGGGCGGTGGTGTCTGTCGACTGTAGCTGCTTTATCACTCTTCGTGGGATTTCAACCTCTTGCCGAGATCACGTCGCGACGGTGTGCGTGCCCTCTGGGAGTCATATGAAATCCCAGCCGGCAAGCATCACCTCCTCTTTCTTTGTTCTTTGGTCAACAACAAATTTGTTTCGTGTCGGGCACAGGCTGCAGGTGGTTGTGTATGCGAACATTGATGGAAATGTGCCATGTTGAGCGTTTAGTTTAATAGGATCCGGAGAGTCATATTTCCGTTGTGCTGAGGCAGCGCGGGGTGAATTTTACTCGTTTACCTTCACGTGCTTCAGAGAGATAGAAGTCATGCGTTGGCAAGAGCGAAGAATGTTAACATAGCAGCGCGCGAAAATCGGAGGAGGGTAAAACAAAACCGTTGAGTTTGGATAGGTGAACATCTAAGGCAGGCAGTGTTAGTCATGTTACTTCACTGTACCCCTTCTAAATTTCATATTGCGATGGACGAGGCGGTAGACAAGCCCTCTTCGTAACACCACCGCCCGCCACGATGTTTTTAACCCATCGCACCTCGCTCCTCAGGCCATCAGAAGCCATCCAGTCGTTGCTCATCTTACTATCACATAAGTAAGCCCCATTATTCCAGCTCAAACGTGCCAACGCGCCTTCCAAGTGTCCATATCGACTCTCCTTTGTGTGCCTGCCGACCACTGACAAGCCTCCTTCGACTTTTGCCGCACTGCGCTCGCCTTCCGCGAGACGTGATTAAAGCAGTCCCTGTCGTGCTAGATCTTGGAAAGTCCTGCGGTTCAAGACGTTCCCCTCCGAATCTTCGAATTCCTCCTCCACCTCCGCATCGTACACTTCTCCCTTCAGCTGTTCTTTTATCCGGTCGTACAAGGCAAGCGCATCCTTGATCGTCGTGATGTCATGGAAATGCTTTGTGTTGGGGATTTTCAGGCAGCGCATCCCATGGGCATGCCGCCACTCCTGGAAGTGCCTGCAGGGACGCCAAAAACAAGTGAGCGCAGAAGAAATGAACACCACAGATGCTTCTCGAGTCGAGCAAAAGAGGAAGAAAAATGCCACAGGTGCGTGTCGGACCTCCCCCTCTGCCCAGAGAAGGGAGCAGCAGGTGCTCCGCGCGCGACCGTGCCCCCGGCATGTCCCTGCCCCCGCCCGACTGGACGAGCCATGTCACCAACAAAATGAGGAGCATAAACTCCGGGAGCACGAGGACAAAAGCCCGAGACAAAGAAGACGGGGAAGTGAGAACCTCCTGAGTCACGTACCTGTCAAACGCCCGGCGGCCCCAGTACGAGTGATTCCCGCATATCTCACATTTGTATTCTACCCCCAGCCCGTGCAATTTATACAGCCAGTATGGAATCGGCTTTCCATCGTAGCCTAAAGGCAGATTTAAGGGATTATAAATGGGGCCGTCCTCGTCCTCGTCCTCCTCCTCGTCCTCCTCCTCCTCCTCGCCCTCCCCCCGAAGTCCTGGAAGCAGCCCTTCTTCCTCTTGCCTCAGCTCCGTCTCCGTCTCCTCCTTCGTGCGGGTCTGCTTCTTCTCGACAAATTTCTTGGTCGCCTCCACCACCTCCCTCAGCACCTCCTTCACCAACAGGTCGATCCGGAATTCCCACCGCGCACACTGCTTCTTCGCATCCTCCCCTCCCTTCCCTCCCTCCTTATCCGTCCCCACCCCTTGCCCATTCCCGTTGCTCGTGGGCCCATTTCCTTCCGCCTTGCTTTTCTTCTTCCCATTGCCCGCCAACAGCTTCGGGTCAATCTCCTCCTTCTTCTTCCCCTTGGTCGCAAACAAGCGGGCAGCTCGTTCTTCCAACGTCCCTCCGCACTTCATCCCCAAGGCCTTCAAACCGGCCTTCAACCGGTCCATGCCCACCACCTCCAATTCCTTCGCCGTCCGAAAACCCCGCAGGTCCACCTCCTTCGTGTTCTCTGTCCCCTTTTCCTCCCCTCCACCTTGGGCCGGCACCGGCCAACCTCCGGGTAGTTTTCCCGCCTGCCACAGCGCCTCGAAGGCGGCTTCCGCCTTCTTGGTGGCCCCTTCCTCGCCTCCGTCCACGTTTCCGTCCAATATCTCCTCCACATTTAGCAAAGGTTGCGTGCGCTGGATGAAGGAGAGCAGGTAATTGTACAGGTTGTGCACATATCTGTTCCCAGCGGGGGGGAGAGGAGAAATGAGACGCCCCAGTCGGCAACGGCCGGGCCACCGGGCGGTTGTACCTTTTTGAAAACAATCCAGCACTCCCTTCTCTTTCGACGTCCCACCTACCTTGCCCACGCCGCATTCTTTTTCCCGGCCGGGACCACCGAGAAATCCGCCAAGCGACTCAAGTACGTCTGATAATCCCATTTAGGGGTTTGCGGCAACGCGTAAAACTCCATGTGAGACGCCTGCAAGTCCAAATATTTGCCAAAGACCTCTTCTCCCGAAAAGCACACGCGCGGTTCCGCTTCGTCCTGCACGGGTGGATGATGCTTTACAGGCACGTCCGGGTGTTTCTGGTGGTACTCCTTGGCATGATCCACGCGCGCATAAAAAGATGGAAACGCATCGCGGCCCCGTAAAGTGGCCAGTTCCTCTTTCATGGTCCCATGCAGGTCCTCGTAAATGCCCTCCAAGTCCTTGGAGCGCCCCTGGATCTGCTCGATCAGGTTTGAGACCCGGTGTTGTTGCCAGACCCGTTCCTTCGCCTGATGCGATGCAAGGGGGAAAAGAGGTTGTCGAGAACACAGTTGCGCATGGCCAGTCTCGTATGAAAGGGAAACAACAGGTAGACCCGAATGTGATCATAACGTACCGTTCGAGGTTTATCCTCCAAAATTGCGACAATAGCCGCCTCGTATGCCTCAATGTCCTCATGATTTGCGCGGGCCCGCTCGAGGGTTAAACCCGACATCTATACCCTTTTTCTCGTGGTACTGCTCCTTCCACGATTTTTGGAGGGCAACACTGTAAGTCTGCTGAAAGTCGGGTAACAACGCTCGTGGTCCGTAGCTTTGGCCCCAGCGCTTCGCTAGGGGCTCGAGAGGATTCCTGCCAAGTAAATGATGCGAGGCGTATCATGAAGTGAGCAGCACGTCCATCCCTCCCAGCCTCCGCCTTCAATGCCTCCCTCAACGCTCCCAATCCGGTAGAAGGCGGAAAATCTAACGACGAAGGCGAAGTCTACTCATCCGGGTCGGCAAGGAACAAGCAAAGAGACCATCATCGGGACAGGGCTGTGGCCTGAGGTCAAAATCATCACAACCACTGTCATCGTCATCGGTCAGCACCGAGTGAGGTCCCAAACATCATCCTTCACCGCATCATCGCAGACGGATGCGGCCCAAACCATCACACGCGAATGCCCGAAACCTCAAGCCGCACGCCGCAGCCACGACCCCGCCACCGAACCTGCATTCTTTTGACGGCATCCGACCTGTGAAACGATGCAATGGCCTGTACATTTGAAAATAGACGGTAATTCAAACCTCTGTCGTGGGCAGAAAATGTGCCAGCTTGGTTTTGATTTCTGCGAGGCCCATGCTACTATGCACTCCATGCCGTCGCCCAAAAGAGAACCGCCTTCGCCTTCGAACACCTCTATTATCTCTTTTGAATGACACTCTGCACACGATGGGCCCGGCATGCGTGAAGCCTACTTTACATTGTTCATGGCTTCTTCTTTTTTGTGGTACTCTGGACAATTGAGTTCGATTTTTTGTGCCGGGATGACGTCGAATGTCTTGTTGTTTTCGCTATTTTCAAATGACCATGGGGCACGTACAGTTACACGGAAGAAAATGTATGGCGCATCCAAGTCTTTTCGTGGACGAAGTACAGAACATGATAACATGCGTCCTTGATGTACGATGTTGTAGGCAAGTAAATCTACTGACGTGCCACCGGGGGGGAAATTCCTTAGTCCTTGTTGACGCTGGCACGCTTCCTTTCCTTCCAAAGCGCATCGACACCACGTGACAAGGCTGACAAACAGAAAGATAAATGTGTGCAAGGTCTTCCCCAAATCATGCGCTCATCCGAACTCTGGTCTCTGTGAATCACGCAAATTTTTGTTTTCGCACCTCAACAGGTCGTTCTCCTGCCTGGCTGCCCCCGACGCCATGTCTGTCGGGCACAGCAAAAGCGCGGCTCACGCAGCCAATATGAAGCACATCGCCTCAGTCGTGGCCGCCTACTGGATCGTGTCCATTAGCATGGTCTACCTGAACAAGGTCTTGATGACAAACTCAGAATTCTCCATTCCCGCCCCGCTCTTCATGACCTGGTTTCAATGCTTCTTCACCACGTGCCTGTGCTACGTCTGCGGCGAGTTGGGGGAGGTGCAACGTCGGAAAGGGAAAGCCACGGGGTTTTTTATGCAGTTCCCCGCCATGCGGTACACGGGGACGGTGGCTCGGAAGGTAGGGGTACTCTCCCTGGTGTTTGTGGGTATGATGACCTTCAACAACCTCTGCCTCAAGTACGTCGAGGTCTCCTTCTACAACGTTGCCCGCTCCCTCACCATCGTCTTCAACGTCCTCCTCTCCCTGGCCATCCTCCGGACCTTCGTCTCCCTCCCCACGGTCGCCTGCCTCTTCCTGGTCTTCGTGGGGTTCTGGGTGGGCGCTGACGGGGAAGTGAACTTCTCGCTCCTCGGGACCTTGTCGGGGGTCACCTCCTCCCTCTTCGTCTCCCTCAACAGCATCTACACCAAGAAGGTCCTCCCCGCCGTGAACGACAACCAATGGGTCCTCACCTTCGTCAACAACTTCAACGCCTGCATTCTCTTTTTGCCCCTCATCTTCTTCCTCGAGCTCCCGATCCTCCTTCAACACTGGACCACCCTCTTCTCGCCCCTTTTCTGGACCGGCATGTGCCTGTCCGGCCTTTTGGGCTTCGCGATCGGCACCGTGACGGTCATGCAAATTAAGGCGACTTCCCCGCTCACCCACAACATCAGTGGTACCGCCAAAGCCGCCGTTCAATCCCTTTTGGCCTTCTATTTGTGGGGCAATCCCGCCACGACCAAGAGCCTGTTGGGCATCGCCTTGGTCTTGGGCGGCTCCTCTGCCTACACCTTCGTGGCCATGCGAGAGGCGGAGAAGAAACGCCGGACATCGGGCCTGGCGGGGGGAGGGGGCGGCAGCAAGAGCAACGGGAGCACGGAGGTCGGGGCATTGCTACCTGTAAAGAGTCCCGGCGCGACAGGAAGTGGGGCGGGCGTCAAGTTGACAGGGGCCTAGGAGGGGGGGGGAGGACGGAAGGAGGAAGGGGAGGGGGAATCAAGTATATAGGAAAAGCCGACGAGGGAGGCAACGGGAGGAGAAATCGGGAGGGAAAAAAAATGGCCCGAAAGCATTCGGACAACGCGAGGTGATTCGCCCCCCTCGCGTACACTCGAAGAAGGCAAGCGAAAACCGGGGGGTTTCCCCCTCCACATTCATGCCTTCCTTTTTATTTATTTATTCATGCCTTGCTGTGCCGCCTTTGTCGTTCATCTTCTGATTCCTGCCATTAATTTCTTGGTCGGCTCAGGCGGACCTGCTCTCTCCCCCTGGCGCCGCTTGACGCCACCACTTATGTATACAACCCGCTCCTTCTAAATCCCTCCGAATCCATCGTTTTCAATGAGCGAGGCTCAAGGCTCATGCCCCCCCCCCCCCGGCCTTGCCTTCCGCCCTGCATTCATCCTCCCCTCCCTCCCTTCCTTCCTCCTTCCTTCCCTCTGCGAGGAGACGCGCGCAGGACGTGCCCGCCCCCCAGCTCTCTTGGCGGGGCGGGCCGCTGCAGCCTCCCTGGAAAGGTCTCCCTGACGCCGCCCTCCCAAGCTCCTTGACCACGGCCCTCTCCAGGACCTTCCCTTCTCCCACCCTCGCTCGATAACTCGCCCTCCCCTTCCCCATCGGAGGCTATCACATCCCTCTCAAACTCCTCCTCCTCCTCTCCTCCCTCCTCCTCCGCATCGTCCGGCACGAATTCGCGCTCGAAACCGTCCTCCTCCCCTGCCTTACCTTCCTCCTCCCCTTCCCTCCCTCCCTCCTCCCAGCGGATGCCAGGAGGGAGGTGTCGAGGCAGTGGTGGTCCGAGGGACGGTGCGGGTGGTGATGAGGACGGAAGGCGCGAAGCCTTGCGAGGGGAGGTTCTGCGCGCACAGGAGAGCTCGGGCGTTCGATCCTTCCCCCGCTTCTCGTCTTTGTGATGCGCCTCCTCCGGCAGAGCCCCCCAATGCCTCCCTTGCCCTTCCCTCTCCTTCTCTTGCAATAGCCGGGCGAACGTCAACTCCTCAGGAGCAGGGCCGCGAAAGACGCGCTTCTTCGTGTGGGAGACCCCCTCCTTAAGTCCTCCTCCTCCTCCTCCCTCCTCTCTTCCTTCCCCTCCCCTCCCCTTCTTGTCCCCTTTTTCTGGCCTTGGGCTCTGGCAGCGTTGAAGGCGAGAATGTCGGCAGCGAGGAACCAGCCCGGGAGGAGGAAGGGAGGGAGGAAGGGGGGGAAGAAGGGGGCGAGGGTTCCCCCATCCGGGAGAATCCCATTTCCAGGTCATTTGCTGCAAAGCCGTCGAACGTCATCGACTCCTCCCCCGTCCCTTCCCATCCCCCCCTTCCTCCCTCCCTCCTCCTTCCTCCTCCTCCCCTTCCTCCCTCTCCCCCCCCTCCTGCGTCCCGCCCTCTCCCACCCGAGGGGGTTCCCCCCCCCTCCCACGCACTCAGGCGCGTCGAGCCCTTCCCAGGAGACAAGGCTGGAAACGACCAGAGCGTCTCGCTTCCCCGCCCTCCCTCCTCATCCCAGCCCACGCTCCTCCTTCCCTCCTCCTCCTTCCCTTCCTCCTTTCCTTCCCGCCCCCTCTTCCTACCTTGCCGCCTCCCTCCAGCCTCCGGCCGTATTTTAACCTCCTTCCGCCTCCCTCCCTGCGGCCCCTGCCTTCCCCCCTCCTTCTCCCTCTCCTCCTCCTTCCGCCTCCCTCCCTGCGGCCCCTGCCTTCCCCCCTCCTTCTCCCTCTCCTCCTCCCTCCTTCTCCCCAACGCCGCCTCTCCTTTTCCTTCCCCTCCCACGCCACGTCCTTCCCCTCTTTCCCTCCCTTCGCCAAAATCGCTGCCTCCCAGACCTCCTTTCCCTTCCCGCCGCTTCGACCGCCCGCTTTCTTCCCTTACTACCTTACCTCCTCCTCTTCCTCCTCCGCTGCCGCTCCCGCGAGCCGAGACGCCTGCCACGGGCAGACCCTGCATGGTCACATCCACATCCTCCCAGCCCATTCGCGACTCGCCCGGACAGAAAGGAAAGCTTTCTTCCTCTTCCTCCTTGCCCCCCCTACCCCTCTTCCCCTCCCGCCCCCCCCGCCCGCCTTCCCGCCCTTCCTCCCCCTCCCTCCTCTCCTTGGGGGGTCGGCCCCGCTTGCCATAAGGAACCTTGATCACTTTCTCGCCAATGGCGGCCTTGCGTTCCTCGCACCCTCGACGGAAAACCTCGGGCGGGGGCGGGGGCAAGAACTCGATCCGACGCCACCGCATCAACAGGTCGTGGGGAAGGCGATGGGGCAGGAAGCTTTTGGCGATGCCCCCCCACCGAGCCCCGAGCCCCCGCCGGCCCATCCAGAGCAAGGCGTCTTCCTCCTCCGTGAAGGGCTTGGGCATACCCGCCAAAGGGGCGCGTTGCCAAATCGCCGACAGCGCGAGCCGGGCTTTGCTTCGAAAGGCGTCTACCTCCGGGTCGCTTTCCAAGCCCCGAAACCAGGCGATCTCCGCAGGGCTCCGTCCCCGCAGGACCAAGCGGTGCAAGTCGTGCCCAGTGCCCCCTGGGAGCACCACCAGACCACGCACGAACAAACGGGACTCGGCGGGGGTGAACGGCGGGTGGGGGAGGGAGGCGGGCGGCAAGGCAGGGAGAAGGGCTAGCGGGGGTAGTTCATGCAGAGCCTGCAGCGTCAAGTTGGGCACCTGGAGTCCCCCCGTGCCCCAATACGCCTCCACCATTCGAGCCACCCAGACCCTCCGGGAGACTTTGCCCGCCTTCACCTCCCCTGCCTCTTTCCCTTCGCCGTTCCCGAGCCGCACCAAACGGGTGCAGAGGTCTGAGGCCCCCGCAATGCCGGGCACATCCATCAAACTTTTCGAACGCCCTTCCAACCGTTGGGCCGCCCCCCGCGTGAAGCGTTGGCCCTGTGCTTCCCCTTGCCGTCCCCGCTTCCTCCCCCCCGCCTCCGCCCCGCCCGCCTTTTCTCCCTCCCGCCTTCTGCCCTCCCTCTCCCGATAAATACCCTTGCCTGTGGGGCCGGGTTCGTAGCCAAAGTACTCCCACGCCTTGTTACGGAGGGTGTGGATATCTCGGACCATGGCCTCCACCTCCCCCAAGGCCCACCGCCGCCCTTCCTCCCCCCCGCCTTCCTTCCCTCCCTGGAGGTCGTGGGCAAGCACGGCGCCGTTCTGAACCAACAACTGGACGTGGCGCGCCATCTGCGAGGCCAAGCGGCCCCGTTCCTCTTCCCGGACGCCCGTGTGCATCAAGGCTTGCCACGCGCTTGGGGAGAGGCCGAAGCGGGGCCCCGGGTGGCTGGGGAAAAGGGGCACCAGAGGCCGTCCCTGCGCCGAGCGAGGGGGGAAAGCGCTTCCCTGCCTTTCGCTTCCTTGCCCCCTTCCTCCCCCGGGACCTGCCCCCCTCCCTCCGTCCCCACCACTGGTCGACACGGGCGGCGCCCATTGCTCCCGGAGGGAGGACAGGTAATCCATCGCCCCGTTGTCCGCGAGAAGCTCTTCCACTTCTTGCAAAGGGATTTCGTCCTCCTCCTCCTCCTCCTCCTCCTCCCCGCCCTCCTCCTCTTCCTCCTCCTCGCTGCTACCCATGCTCCCACTCCCACTGCTCTCCGCGTCGCTCGCGTCCTCCGCCCCCGTCCCGTCCCGCCCCCGCGCTCTCCCGCCCTCCTCCTCGTGCGGCACGTATGTCGGGTCCTTCTCCTCCTCCTCGTCTGCGAAGAGGAAGTCGTCGCCGTCCCCCACCAGCGACTGCAAGAAGAGTTGGTAGTCCGGATCGCCAAACTCACTCAGCGCCCGCTCCGACAGGGCCAAGTCCCCTCCTCCCTCCTCGCCCCTTCCCTCCCCTAACCTAGAGCCCCCTTGCTTCGTTCTCGCCCCGCCGTTGCCCCCCTTCCCGCCCGTACCTTCCCCTTCCCATCCCATTAGGCAGAAAGCTTGCGGGGGATCCGGCCTTGCTTGACTCGGAGCTAGCATGGGGACGGGGACTGGGGGCATCGGCAGCAAAGGAGGACAGGCGACCGGCAGGTTGGCCGTCGTGATACTGGGTTCAGGGAGTGCGGATAGGTCGCGCCCTGATGGGAGGTTCGAGGAAAGGAGGGAGGAGGGGGGCGACCCCGGAAAGGAAGCGGGTGGATGCACCGAGGGGGGTGGGGAGGAAAGGGAAGGAGGCGACGGCACCGAGGTGCTCTGGTTGAGCACGAGGTTTTCTGGGGTGTCCGGGGCTAGGAAGTGTGTCGGGGGCGGGAGGAAAGCAGGAGGGAAGGACGGTCGTTGAAGAGGAAGGGCCCCGGGTGCCTCGCAACTACCTGCCACCGCGGCTTCCTGTCGCTTGCGGAGTTGCCGCTTTTGGTAAAAGGAAGGCATGACCGTACCGTTTGTCCGAAATGGTCACCACGTAGGGGGAGCATTGACCCTGGGATGCGACAAAGGCATATATTTCGAGTGCTGGACGCTGGAACACTTCTCCGCGGGCATCCGAGTCATGCGTGCTGTGCGGGAAGAAATGACAGGCATGTTGAATGCAAAGGCCCAAAATTGCATCTCATTGACATTATCAATGTATCGAGGAGGGTATCGGTGGAATGAGAAGTGAGCTAGACGAAATGCTGCGAGATAAAAGTCCTACGGATGCGCGACCTCCTGCTTGCGGAAAGAAGCTTCGCCAAGACCGAACGCGTACGTCGCTCTTTGCAGCGTCCTTTCCTTTCCCAAATCATGATCCCGGATCACAAGATGGATGGGAACATTCTCGGATATCGTCATTGACGTGTCCTTCAGTTTGCATTGGGTTTTGAGGTGTGTCCCTTGCTCTACACGACAAACTGAAAACTTCCGATCAAAAACTAGTATACTGCTTTGGAAGAAAGGAAAGTTGAGAACGTCGGCCTTCTCCTTTCTAATGGCATTTTACCGATGAAAGTCCAATACTAAGCACAGTCTAAAGACTTCATGTCTCAAGGGGGGCGTTCCATGCCGTATTCCGGCCACGCTAGCCTGAATAATGCGGCCTCTCAGAACTTCCCTTTAACTGGGCATCAAGAGGAACAGGAACGGGACGCAGCCACACGTCCTACGGAACTGACGCGAATGCAAACGGCAGCCAGAGAAGCTGAAGAGGAAGAGTTGAGAAAAACAGGTAGAAATGAAGTACAGCAAGGAGGCACGGCATCACAAGTCAAAGCAGGGGCTGAGTACCTTGAAAAAGAGGTGAGTTTTTAATGAGAGACATCTTTCCCTCCATTACGTGACTTTGCTAGATCATAGAGCTTCGAATGCGAAGATCGATAGATATTTCTGGTATTTTATCATTTCACATATCATGTGCAGCTTCACGATATAGAGCAATCAAAAGCGAAAGAGGTAAGTGAAGGAGATGACTGAGGAAGAGGGATGTTTATGAACGCAGCAAAGGTCCAGAAAGAAAGACTAATAAAAATCCCTGAAATGAATGCGACGTTTTGCGAAGAAGCGTTGCTATCACGATATCAATTCAATGTTCATTTATAGCTACACATCAGCTTAAGACTTGGTGTTCGTTTTTTCAAATAAAACATTAAGCTTGCGTTGAGTGCATGTAGCCGAGAAATATACACTCCTTAAGCAATTGGCTAGACAGGCTCGCATACTCGTGCTCGAGGCATTGATATCCGAGATGTATCCCTTGTATGTGTCCATAGTGGCTACATGCGCCCCCTATCTCCTTGTATTCTTGTAACAATGTTGGATAGTGTGCATTTCGTACTGATGCATCAAGGATTCATCCTTCTTTTTAAAAAAAAAGGGCAACGCCGCCCAGAGTGGAGGGGGAAAAAAGTGAAAATCGACAAAATTTTTAAATCATAAAGCTCGCAATGCTCCTCTTCGTGTTGGGCAAAAACACTTTCCGTCGCGATAAGAAAGCTAAGCCCTTCCCACGTTACGTACCATCCTGGGTGGGGAGGTTAAAGGCACGATTCAACTTCTAGGCCGCTTCCATTGATCTACAAATACACCATGTTTTGACTCTGCCTGCAGTAACAACGTGAACAAATCATATCGCTACCTTATCATTGGCGTCCTCTTCCAAATTAAAGCCCTAGGTCGTGCAGAAGGCCGGCGTGCCATGGCGGGCATGTGGGCATTAGACACGATGGCGCTGCCGTCGGTGAAAGACAACGCGGAGGATACCTCTCGATCGTCCAAAAACTTGACGGGAGTTGATCAACATGCGGCTGAATCGTATCCTATGGCTCCAAAGGCCACCAACCCTGTGGATACGAGGCACGACTTTACGGAAGAGGCTTTGGTCAAGCTAGAAGCAGCCGCAAATTCGTTGCCTTTTGCCCACTTTTGTGACAAATGTGAGAAAGCAGCCCAAGCTAAGAGTGCACAGAGGAAGCGTTCCATTTTTTTCGACAAGGAACTAATATATCGGCTCCAGCGTGCCTCGCCTGGGCCCGTCTCCCTCTTCCCAATTTTGCGTTTTTTGCTTCCCGAGACCGATCCACGGCAGGGACAGTTTAAGCTGAGGCACCGAACGATGGGAGATGTCATCGTAAAGACTTTGGGCTTGGCGGCGAAATCTGAAGCGGCACTGCGGATCATGAACTTCTCAATGCCGGAACAGTACGTGGGGGCTGGGCTGGAGAAGGGCCACGGAGGGATGCATCCAGTGGGGGGGGGGGGTTAATCGACGTGCGACGGCCCAGTCAGTGCTTCATTACCTTCTATAAGCTGCCTGCGCGTCTTTTAATCCTTTTTGTCCTTTATCCCGCGTCTTGGCGCGTTCTACTCTCTCTTGACGGTACTGGTCCTCGTCTAACTATAGCCCTCCTTCCTCTTTCCCTCCTTCCGTTCTCCCGTCCTACCCTCGGTCCTTTCGCGCCATATTTTTCGTACGCACCAAGTAACGGACCCAGGATGGGACCCAATGGCCGTATTTTGAATACATTAGGGGACTTTGGCAGCACCGTTGAGGACGTGCTCGTTTCCCGCATCCGACAGGTACCCTTTCCCCCTCCCTCCCTCCAGCCTTCCTTCTCGACTCCTTTTCTTCCAGCATACTCTGATTGATGTGTCACCTGTACCCTGACCTTCCTTTCCTCCTTCTTTCCCCTCCATTTGCCCTCTCTTTGCGCTTCCACCAGACTCCCTCTGACTTGTCTCTCCTCGAGGTCAACGAATGGCTGGACAAGCTGGTATCAGCCACGCCGCGTTCCCACGCCAAGCGGAAGGAGCGTGAAAAAGAAGGAATATTTACCCAGCTTTCCTCCCTGTTGAACCCTCGGGAGATGAAATGGCTGGTAAGAGGGAGAGGAAGGGGCCGTGGAGCGGGTGGAAAAGCACGATAAGGACCGAAAGATAGGATCGAGGGACGCCTTTTTGGCCCATGCCTGCCGGTCGCTGAAAATCTAGCCGACCTTTTCACGGATTTTGCCTTGCTTCCCTTCCTTTCCCTCCTCGCCCCCGGCCGTATTGGGCTCTATTAAAAAATTCTGCCAGATTCGGATCATTTTGGGCGACCTGAAATGTGGGTTTAAGAGAGATTCGGTCCTCAAAGTGTTCGGCCAAGACGGGCCAGGGCGCCTGCAGAGAAGCTACGACCTGCGAAAAGTCTGCGCAGAGTATGCCGTCAAGTAGGGAGGGTGGAGGGAGGGCGGCGAGAGGGAAAGAGGGGCCACAAGGAGGGCCAAGGATTTTTTGGTGCACCACTTTCTTTCCTGCACGCATTTTCCTCGTCCTCGTCCCTTCCCTCTCTCCCTCCCTCCCTTCCTTCCTTTCTTCCTTCCTTCCTATCTCCCTCCATCTTTTTCTATCCCTGCCAGTGTCGGCATGAGTCGTCCGCCCGTTCTTATCTCTCCCCTGCTGTTCTCTTCTCCCCCCTCTTTCCATTCCTCTTCCTTCCCCACCAGCGTCAGCACGAGCTACCGCCTGGAGCTCATGACCCCCTTCCAAGTCCAGTGTGCAGCCCGGGCATCCTCGGTGGAAGACGCCCTCCGGCGCATGGAAGGTGCAGCATTTGTCATGGAGCAAAAAGTCGACGGTGAGCGTTACGTCCTGCACAAGCGCGGGATGGAACTTCGCCTCGTTTCCCGCAACTTCAACGTACGTGTGGCGTCAGTCGATGGGTTCATATGGGCCGCCTCCTTTGGTCCCCAAGACGTGGAGTCCGTATTCGACTCATTCTCCCTCCCTCCCTCCCTCCCTCCCTCCCTCCCTTCCAGGCGCCCCGGCAAGAGTATTACACCGCCTTGACACCGATCTTTTTGGAGGGCCTGGGAGGCGTCGACGACCTGATCCTGGACGGGGAGATCGTGGCTTGGAGCAAGCGATTGGGTGGCTTCGAGAAATACGGGCACAACAAAACCGTGGCGATCGCGCAGGCCGAGGTGGCCGCCGGTGTGGTCCGGCGGAGGGAGGGAGGGAAGGAGGGAGTAAGGGAGGGAGGGGAAGAGGACCGAAACTTGATGTACGTGGTGTTCGATTGCCTGCACGTGGGGGGCCAAGGAAGCCAGGAGGCTTTCGCCCGGGCAGGGGTACCCAAGTGCGAGGCGGGGGCGGTGAGTGGGATGCCCCTCTCGGACAGGCGGGCTCTCTTACAGGCAGTGATCAGCTCCCTCCCTCGCCGCTTGGAAATAGTCGCACACCGAGAGGTGCCTCTGTCCCTATCTACCCGCGACGTGGGCAGGAAAGGTCAGGAGGGTGGCGTGGAGGAAGATCGCTTGGAGGCCCTTTCTGCCTACTACGACCATGCCGTCGAAAACGGCTGGGAAGGACTCATGCTGAAACGGCTGGACAGCCGTTACAGCAGTCAGGGGGGAGAGAACGGGGAGAAAATCAGTCGGGAGAAGGGTGGTTGGGTGAAATTGAAACCAGACTACGCCGAGGTGACGGACGAGATGGACTTGGTCCTGTTGGGGGGGTACTACAAGGACGGCGCACGGTGGAGGGGGTACCCCAGCCGCTTTCTTTTGGGTGTCTGGGCGGAGGGGAGGGAGGGGAAAGAGGGGGGGAAAGAGGGGGGAGGCACATGGGAGGGCATGAGGTTCCACACCTTTGCCAGGGTGGCGACTGGGCTCAACACCTGGGAGCGGGAGGAGCTCCAGAATCTCTTAAAGGCGCACTGGATCGAAGGCGGCCCCGGGAAGGAATTTCCTCCTTGGATCATGCCCTGGAAGACGGCTACCATCGACATTCCAGCCCTGTGGCTGGACGTGCGACACGCACCGATGGTGGTGATGTCGGTCAAAGGGGCGGAGATGGTGCCGAGTCGGTCGTATTCGGTGGAATGGACGCTCCGCTTTCCCCGAATCACCCGGCTTCGGCCCGACAAGGCGCTGGCGGGGGTCATGACCGTCCAAGAACTACAGGCCTTGCGGGAGCGACCGGGCGGGTTGTGGCGGAGACAGGACGGCCACGCGGCGAAGGGCGGGGAGAAACGGGGCCGGGTCCAGGGGAAGGAGGGAGAGAGGAAGAGGAGGGCGAGGTGGGTGCCACTGTCGGCTTACGCCACCCACGGGGGCATGGTGGAGGCGGAGGTGAAGGGCTCTCTGTTTGCTGGTATGAAAATCTGTCTCTATGGAAGTGAATTCACCACGAGGCTTCCCAATGCCCGGGCACTCGTGGGCTTGGAGGAGGGCGGGAAGGAGGGCGGGAAGGAGGGCGTGAGGAAAAGCGGGAAGGAGGGGTGGTTTTCGCTCGAGGAGCTGCATCGCGTGATCTTGGAGCAAGGGGGGCAAGCCAGCACGAATCTGATGGAGGTAGAGAAGGATTTGTGGGGTGGTGGTGAGGGAGGGGAGGAGGAAGCAGGTGGCGTGGAAGGAGGGCGAGGAGGCGGCCCGCCGGTCACGTCCGAGGGCAATCGCCACCCCGACCCATCCTTTATCTCCCCGATATACGGGATGGACATCCAAAGGTCCTCCTCGCCGGGCATAAGCAAGTCGCCGCCACAGCCCCAGCGGTACGAGCAAGACGTGATGCTCGTCCCCGCCGGTCGACCGTGCCTGAGGACCCAAGCCGCGATGCGGGAGGCGCGCATCGACATCCTGGTCGTGGACTGGCTGGTGGAGTGCCTTGGGGCCGGCCGGCGGATCGAACCTCGGTACGAGCACTACGTGGGCATGGCCCGTGGGACTCGGCGACGGATGGAAGGTCTTGTGGACAGGTTTGGAGACCCCTGGATTCCGGGGGAGGGAATCAGGTTGGAGGAGGTCTTTGCCCGGATGCCCTCCCTCCCTCCCTCGCGTGGTCCTTCCCTGTCTGGGGCCTGGCGGTGCCATGTACGCGAAGGGGCGTGGGGGGACGACGAGGGTGCCATCCTCCGGGGGGTTATGCCCTTTTATTCGCCGCGCCAAATCATTTATGCCGATCGCTACGCAGACTGCGGACGTGTGCTTCCGCCAGTCGGGGAGGAAGACGACGAAGAAGCGACGGATGACAAGGAAGTAGGGACAAGAGAAGCCAAAGGAGGAAAAAGGCCCGCTTTGCCCTTTACCACCTTGGATGCGGCAGTAATCCTACTCCGACTGCATGGCGCGAAGATCTCCTCCTCTTTGCATGCCAACGTGACCCACGTCCTTGTGGACCGAGAGGAGCGGCGACGGTATTCCTTGATTTTGGCGCGAAAAAGAGAATTGCGTCGAGGGCCTCATTATGCCTGTGAGAAATGGGTGGTGGACGTAGAGTGGGTGAAGGCCAGCCTGAAAGCAGGGCGCTTGCTCGATCTACAGGAGGGCGGGGTAGAGGAATGCGAGGAAGGGTATCAGCGGTATGTGGTCTCAGACCAGGAATTAAAGGAAGGAGCGGGCATGGAGTAGGGAGTGAGAACGTGGATGGAACGAACAGGAGAGTGTGTTCAGGGGAGGTATTAGTGAGAATGTCGGAGAAGAAATGATGCGGTTGGTGAGTTGACTTATTATTACGATTTAATTTTAAGGCGTCAGAATGTCAACGGGAGTGTGATAGCGCTGTAAAGGAATGTTAAAAATGTAAAAACGAAAGTAATTGTGTAACACACGATACCTGGACAGCCGTGACGCGGAGATCCCATGTGTACGACATAGGAGAGCAAACGCCAATTAATTGAGTTCGAAAAGTAAAATAAATTTCTTTCTCATGATTAATCCTCTCTCTTAAAGCGGAGAAGCAGGACCCAAAAATAAAAAGAAGGGGGGGAAAAAATCAGGAAAAAAAAGCGAGAGCGGGCGGCGGAACACTTGAAGCACTGTCGAAGCTTGCAGCCACAGCATTACTACCGATGGGCAGGTATTTCTTTCGTCCAACATGTTGTTCGGTCCAGATGGCTTGAAGAGAGCAAGTGGAAAATATGCAGGTTGCATGACAGGATCATAGAGAATGATGGCATCGGTATAAGTTTGTTGTTTGGCGTATAATCAAGCCCAGCTTGTAGCGGTCTCATTCCCATTTCGTTTTCCCCTGATTACAAGGTAACATGAGCACTCACCACCATCTGCAAAGCGGCCGTCGACGCCTCAGCAGTCATCATTTTCTTGATGCGGCGGATGATTATGTAGCCGGGTATGCCATCTTGGGGAGTGCGAACATTGCACGTAAATTGTGGAAAGCGATGTTCATGAGCGGCAACTCTCGTGTCGTTTGTGTTGCGTCACGAGACACCGCACGCGCGCAAGCATTTATCGACGAATGCCAAGCATTGCTGCCTTTTCCTCAAGCACCTGAAGCTGTGGAGGGTTATGAAGCGGCGTTAGCCAGGGACGACGTCCAATGCGTGTATATCCCCCTACCGACCGCGCTTCGGAAGGAATGGGTGCTAAAAGCAGCGGCGAGTGGCAAGCACGTCCTGGTCGAAAAACCAGTGGGTCTGAACACGGAGGACGTACAAGAAATGATCCAGGCGTGCATCAAGGTATTTATAGCGAAAGAAATGACGCAGGAGGCAGATAAGCCCTACTGAGCAAGGCCGATTGAGACGGTGCATGCGATCTCCATTTTGTCTCCTCTCTTACCCCCGCCCCGTACGTATTTTCCTTCACCTCCAGCACAACGTCCACCTGATGGACGGGGTCATGTTCATGCATTCGGCGCGCTTGCAGCTCCTGCAAAAAACCTTGCCAAGTCTGGGGCCCCTGCGTCGTATCAACAGCGAATTCTGCTTTAAAGCCAACGAGGCCTTCTTTCAGAGCAACATCCGATGCTCCAGTGCCACGGAGCCGCTGGGTTGTCTAGGAGATCTGGGGTATGTGGCGTGGGGGGGGAAGCGACGTGGTAACCTCGGCCAGCGTCGTCCTTCTCGACTGGCAAAGCCCCGCCGCACTAGTCATGTCCTGAGCCCTCCTTGCCCTCCCCCTCCTTCTCTTCATCCCCCTCCTTCCCTTCCTCCCCCTGTTCAGGTGGTACAACATCCGCTTGACCCTGTGGGCTATGAATTGGTACCTCCCTGTCCGCGCCCGTGGCTGCTTGCTGAAAGAGAACGCCGACGGTGTCCCCTACGAGTTTTCGGGCGAGCTGCTCTTCGAGTCTGGGTGCTCCGCCACTTTCTTCTGTTCCTTCCTCACGCACGAGACGCAATTGGCGGTACGTGTGTTCAGGGCGGACGTGGACCTAGGTCGATGGACAGGTGGATGGATCGATACATGGAGAGATCCTGAACGGCGTTCCTGATTTAAGAGGAACGGGTGTTGCCAGAAGCTTCCTTGGCTCCTCGCTGACTTGATGTTTGTCGCGCCTCCCACACGTCTGCCCTCCCTCCCTCCCTCCCTCCCTTCCTTCCTTCCTTCCTTCCTTCCTGGCACTGCGCAGGTCCTGAACGGGGAGGAAGCCTCGGTGCAGTACTCGGACTTCGTCCTCCCGCTGCCAGGGCGCTACCTCTACTTCGACGTCAATCACCAGAGCTACCCGCAAGAAGGACTCGATCAGGTCACCAGGGAGGAAGGGAGGAAGGGAGGGAGGGAGGGAGGGAGGGAGAGAGGGGTTGGGAGCATATTGCAGGGACCACCCTGACAGACCTTGGGGCATAACGGTGTACTGATGCCCGTCACCCGCCTCACCTCCCCCCCGCAGGTTGTGCACAGTTACAGCGAGCGCCACCACGTTCAAGAGGCTGGCTACGGCCACCCCTCATCTCAGGAAGCCTGCATGGTCCGGCACTTGTCAGATTTGTCCCGGGAGGGGGGCGGGGAGACCACCAAGTGGCCCGAGCAGATGCTGAAGACGCAGATGGTTCTGGACGCCGTCCTCCTCAGTGCCAGGGCCCCGGGACGGGGGGTGGGTGGAGATGGAGGGAGGGAATAGGGGGGGGAGGAGGGAGGGAGGGAGGGAGGGAGGTAGAGAGGGAGGGATGATGAGAAAGGATGTGTAGAGAAGATGGGGGAAGGTACGAATAGAAAAAATGTGACGGTGGTTGCCGAGGTAAGTTGTGGGAGCGCAGGATGAAATTGAAAGCAAGTGAAACATGCAGGGAGGCGGGGAAGGAGGGCGAGGGAGGGAGGGAAGAAGCAAATCGTAGCCCAGGCAACGCTTCCGTCCTGGTCCCCTCGTTTCCCTCTTTCCCTTTGCTATATGTGCACCCTCCTCCTCTTGGAAATCCGGCCTACCTCCCTTCCTCCTCCCTCCCCCCCTCCTCTTCCCTCGCCCTCGCCACCTCCCCCCACGCCTCGCTGGACGCCCAGTCCACGTGCGCGAAGAGCTCGCCGACGAACCTCCTCACCGGCACGTTGAACACGTACTTCCCCATCAACGACCGGACACGCACGTAAAAACTTAAGGAGGTGAATTTTTCCCGGTAGCAGGGAATGGAGCGGAGCTGGATTAATTTCTGCTGCGCGGTCTTGCGTGTGACGTAATTGCTCAGCTCCATGATCGATCCCAGGATCTCAGCTTCCACACGATCTTCGCCGGCTGTCCCTTCTTTGGGCCCTCCCTCCCTCCCTCCCTTCCTTCCTTCTTGTACCCCTCGTTGCCTCCTATCACCTGGTTGCTGTAACGCCGCTCCATTTCGCATTCCCCCTCCTTCTCCACCTCCCACTCCCGCTCCCTGTGCCCCTTCCTCCCTCCCTTCCACCCCGTCTCGGAGCCAAGCCCCCACATCCTTCGGTACCGCCACCCACGCCCCCCTCCCCCCCCTTCCTCCCTCCCTTCCTCCCCCCCCCTCCTCCCTCCCAACCCCACCGCTCCAGTTCCGATCTCCCCAGGCCCGAGCCTGCCAGCATCCCCAAGACGCTCACACTGACCCCCCGCATGGAATATTGAGGGTGCCGCTGCGCTACGTCACACAGCCAACCCACTACGTCCGGGTACCTTTCCAGGAGCAAGCCCAGACCCGCCTCGGTGGAGCCGACGTGTCCGAGGGCCCAGAGGGCGCCGTCCACGGAAGGGCTGCCACTGGTCTCCTTTTCGCGCCATTTTCCCTCTCGGTCGACCCAGCCGGCCTGGCTCAGGGGGCTCGGCGCCGCGGGAGGAAGGGGGCCAGGGGCGGAGGACGCAGGGTTTTCCCTCCAGGCACAGCGCGTCCTGCACCTGTGGAGGAGCCGGTCGAGGACGCCGCTCTCGCGCAATATCTCACGGCCTCGTGCGGTCTTGGCCAGCTGACCCATGACGTGTGCTGGCATCGGTGCCGTCCCCTCCATCCCCATTCCCCTGGCCGCGGGCCCGCCCTCCTCC
>SDOX01000009.1:63639-167745 GCA_004565275.1 Nannochloropsis salina CCMP1776
CCGAGCCATGCGAGGAGGAGGAGTACCTGCTCGTCTCCCTCCTCCTCCTCCTCCTTCTCCTCCTCCTCCTGCCGCACACCGCAGCTCCTCGGCCAAGGTCCAGAGGGCGGGGCCTCCCTTCTCACTCTTCGCGCAATATTTCCACATTTTCCCTCCTCCTATTCCCCTTTCCCCTCCCCCACCGCCCTGCCCCTGTCCCCGCCGCGGCCGACAGATGCACCAGTCCCGACCCTGTTCCTCCGCCCCCTCCTCCTCCCCTAATGACGCCTTTGTCGGGCGAGGGGGGGAACGCGGCGAGGAGGAGGGGGTTCGGCGGAAGAGCGAGGGAGAATGACTCCTGAGGAAGCTGTGAGCGACGGAGGAAAAAGGCGAGAGGCTGCGGGCGTGGTCCCGGGTGAAGGAGGGTGGGGTTGAGGGAGGGAAGGAGGGAGCGGGGGAGGCCGCGGCGGTAGGCGCTTGGCTTCCGGGTCTCGCCTGGAGGTGGAGACCTTGAAGGAGACGACCGTAGAAGGGAAGTTTATTTCCAGCTCCCACGCCCTTCTTGGTGTTGACTCCTGCGGGGGTGTTGGTCGCATTCACGTCCGAGATGGAGGGCGAGAGGTGCGGGGGGGGGGAGGGGAGGGGAGGAGGGAGGGAGGAGGAGGCCCGCTCGGTCCACCACGGCCTGACCGAGGCGGAGGGAGGCGCGGAGGGAGTGATGAGGAGGGAGGGGAAGGGGCGCGGGGGAGGCCGGTGCCTGGGTCGAGGACTACGGCGCGGAGGCGAAGGGACGGGTGTTTGTCGTGCCGGGGGGAGGATGTGGAGGAGGAGGGAAGGAGGAAGGGAAGGAGGAAGGGAGAGGGCGCCATTGTACGTCCACGCAGGTGTCCACTGCGACGGGAAGCGCCCGGATCGATCCCCCCGCCCTCCCTCCCTCCCTCTCCCCCGCCCTCCCTCCCTCCCTCCCTCCCTCCCTCCCTCCCTTCCCGGTCCTGGGTCGAACCAGGGGGGTCCCTCTCTCGGAAGACTTGCAGCTCCACTTCCCAGGGCAGCGCCAAGAGCGTCCGCAGGTCTCGGGCGGCCGACACGGGAGGAAGCCGCCGCCTCTCTCCCTCCCTACCCCCTGCCCGCCTTCCGCCCTCCAAAAAGCCGGGCGGGACCTTGAGGACGATGGGAGGAGGGGAAGGAGGGAGGCAGGAGGCGGCTGGTGGAGGGGGAGGGGGGGGCTCCCGACGACAAATGGCAGAGGTTGCGTTGACTAATTGCCGTTGGATTTCAAGCGCGTAACGGTCGAGCAGGCCGTTTAGCCCATTTGATCTCGGCTTCTGCCTTATCTGTGGCGCTTTGCCGTCCTCCTCCTCCTCCTCCTCTTCCTCCTCCTCCCCTTCCTCCTCCTCTCCTTCCTCCTCCTCCTCCTCCTCCTCCATCATCACCCGGATCCAGCCCGATGACTCCAAGAACCTCAGGCCCGCCTCACAGCCTAGAAAGGAGAGGAACAACGGCTCCAGCGCTTGGAAATACCGGCCGCTCCATGTCCCTCGACCAAGACCTCTCTTCCTCCGCGCCCCCTTACTCCCTGCCCCTCCACCACGCCCTCCGCCGGGCTCTCCCAAAGCACCGTGCGAATGCCGCCCCACGAAAGGGGGAGGCGAGAACCGGGCAAAATGGCGCGAGAGCACGGGCAGGTAGAAGCCAGGCTCCCGGTCCACAAGTTCCAGCAGCACGGCCAAGGCAGTGGCGGAGGCGTCCTCCCCCCAGAAGGTATGCACCTGCTGCACTAACACCCGCACGGCCCATATTTCCAACCCGCTCTCTTCCTCCTCCTCCTCCTCCTCCTCTTCCTTCCCCGCGTCCTCCCAGCGCCTCGCGCGGACGGGAGGCGCGAGCAGCAAGGTCCGGAGGACATTCACCGCCGTCAGTCGCAAGGAGGCGAAGGAGGCTTCCGCTTCCGATCCCATCGTCATCCATACCTCCACCCATTCCCTCCCCACGCCAGAGAGCGTCATGTCTCCCTGCCCGCCCTCCTTCTCGGACCCAAAGGCCCAAGGGGGGAGGTGGACAAAAATGGCGCGAATCAGGTAGGTTAGGTCTGGGCGGCGGCCTAGCTCCCGGAGGAGGGGGGGGAGGGCGGGGGAAAGGTGCTGGAGGATGCGCATCCCTCCTGAAGTGATGAGAAAGGAAGCGAGGAGGGCGAGGTATTCGCGAAGGAAGGTACGCGAGCAGACAATGGAGTCGAGGAGGGAAGGGCGGGTGGAGGGGGGGAGGAAGGAGGGCGAGGAGGGGACGGGGGAGTGCGGGCGTCGGGGGAGGAAAAGGGTGGAAGGCGAGGGAGGGGGGAAGGAAGGAGGGCTCCAGGGGCGAGGGAGGGTGGCCGGGCGAAGGAATGGCACCACGGGAGAGGGAAGCTGCGTGGCGGGAGGAAGCCGTTGGATGGTGTGTTGAAGCAACCTTGAGAGATTTTGCAGGGGTTGGGCAAGGCTGGGCTCCTGAAGAATCAGGGCCCTCCCCTCCGCCGACGCGACCAGGCCCGTGTAGAGATCAAAGAGGACGGGGCGGTACTTGAAGAGGGAGTGCAAGGTCCATGGCTGGGAGGGGAGGAAGGCGCGCGGGAGGGAGGGACTGAGGGAGGGGGAGAGGACGCGGCCGAGGCGCTGGAGGAAAGACAGGTGCCCCCCCCGGTCCTGACAGAGGGAGGAAGGACGGAGGAAGCCATCGCGGCAGAGGCGACCGACGGCCTCCCAGTCCCACAGGCCCGGGTCAGGGGTGTGGAGGACGCGGCTGCTGGCGAGGTCGGCCTGGAAGGAGGGGGAGGAGGGGGAGTCGAGGAAGGGAAGGAGGAGGAGGCTGTCTTCCTCCCCCTCCTCCCAGGGTCCTTCCTCGATACGGACGCAGGGGTGGAGATGGGGCGAGGGAGGACTGGAAGGATTTGGTGTCAATCCTTTCGCCGCAAGGTATGGGCGGAGCTGCGCCCGGAGGCCCCAGGCTTCTTCCCGGAGGAAGCGGAGGAGGTTCGGGACGAGTGATGCGGATGGAGGGTGGAGAGGTTGGCCGGGTCCTGGTTCCTCTTGTAGGGATAGTGGAGGGGGAGGATGAGAGGAAGCAAGAAGAAAAGATTCGCGCGAAGACGCCGAAGGGGGGGCAGGCCCGAGAGCAGGCGCAAATGCCCTCCCTGCTAGGAGAAGGGAGGAGGAGGAGGAGGAAGAGGAAAAGGAGGAGGAGGAGGAGGAGGAAGGGAGGACAGAGGGTGGTCGGGGGCAGGAAAAACAGACAGGGGGCTCGCTCGGTCCATCCAGGCGGTGGAGCAAGGCTGAGGCCCGCAAGGCAACGAGGCGCGTCTCGGTGGCCGAGAGGGCAGGCAAGGGATGCTTCCCCCCCTTAGGCCCTTCCACTCCCCCTGCCTGTGCCCAGCCGGTGCCTCCCTGAGTAGACGAGACGATCCCATCGCGCAGGCGGGCCAGGACCGGCATCTGCATGGCTTCCAGACAACGATGGGGCGGGAGCAGACACGGGAGGGTATGGAAGAGGGTGACGAGGAGCGTGGCGGCCCGCCCCTGGGAGAGGTCTTTGCGAGGCCCGGCCAGAGAGAGCGTGCACAAAGCTGGGAGAAGGCCGGCGTCGAGGAGAAGGGCGAGGAGGAAGGCGGAAAAGCCTTCCAGAAGGTGGGGAGGGGGAGGGAGGGAGGGAGGGAGGGAAGGAGGAAGGGGGACGGCAGGGTCGCGTCTGTGCAGGAGCCTGTCGCGGAATATCGGCCCTTCATTCCCCAATGACCGCATCTGCAGGCCTTGAAGCAAAGGGAGGAGGACGTCCTCGAGTACCTGAAAGAGAGCGAAACGCAGGAGAGGGTGCACGGAGTTGTCGCCGACAATGCCGGGAAGGAGGGCGGTAAGGCTGTTGGAAGGGGACTGGGCGAGGACGATAAGGCCGCTCCAGCTGCAAAGGAGGAGGCGGAAAGCGGCTTGGCTTGCCCTCAGGACGGGTGGTAGGGGAGGCACGGGCTCGAAAGCGGAGGGGGAGGGGAGGGGGAGAAGGTCCAGGTTGGTGAAGGGGCTGAGGAGGAGGCGGAGGTCGAGCGCGGGGCGGAGGAAGCGACGGGTGGAGGGCTGGTCGATGACGTGGAGGAGGCTGAGAAGGATGGAGTCGGCCATAAAGGTGAAGTCCGGGTCCAGGATTGCGGCGACCAAGGGAGGGATGCCATCGGAGGCGGCGAGGAGGTCGGGGTGGGTAAGGAGGAGACTCCGGACGGTCTCCATGGCCCAGAGGCGGGGCAAACCAGCCGCCTCCTCCTCCCGCTTCCCTTGCATTCCCTGTGAGGCATTTACTGGTGCTGCCAGTTGTTCTGGCGCCTCTGGGTCGGCTTTCGGGTCCTCCGCGTGCGTGCCAACAGCGATGAGGGAGGAGAGGAGGGTGGGGAGGCAGGAAGGAGGGGAAGCGAGAGCAGGGCACAGGGCCCGATCGTGAAGGGAGAAAAACGCACGCATGAGCTTCAAAGCCTCCAAGCGCTCTAAGTTGATCAGGGTAAGGTCATCCTGGTAAGGATGAGAGGTAAGAGAAAGGCCCGCCTGACCCTTCCCCCCCCCCTGCCCTCCCCCCCTCCTTCCCCGCTCCCACGACCGTGTCACCAGTACGTCCAGTTCCGCCCGTTGGAAGCACTCAATCCTGTGCCAGGCCGCTGTCGACGTGTGATCTCCTGCTAGGAGCACATAGCGTGTGGCACGTAGCACGGTTGTCCTCACCTTCGTACCATTCATACACAGGCCGGTGTCCGCGTGGGGGTGATAAAACGTCCAGAGGAAGCCAAGGAGGGCGCGCATGCTCTCAAGAAGCACGCTAACTTCCACAGCGACCATTTTCTCGCTCCCATATGCGCTGGGGATGCAAGATGCGGAGGTGCTGGGCTGTTGATGACTCGAGGAAGCGGCAACAGACGGGGATATGGCACTAAGGAGAGCCTTGACTCCTCGCATCATATCACGAAGCTCTGTCATGTTAGGCTCGAGTGCACTGTGTGGTGGCCTTTCGATGTGCTGGAGGTGGACATTTGAGGTGTTTGATTCATCAGGATGGACTAGGTAGAGGGCTTTAAGCTCCGCTTTGCTCAATGTTAGGAAGAGAGTGGAATGGGCGGGGCCATCTATGCTGTTCTCAGCATCTTGCGAGAGAGAATTCGAGGACCCTTTCCGCATGTCCTCCATCTCAGCAAGTCGATTGAAGCTATTTGTGTGTTCCTCCGGGCTAATCATCACTGAGTGTGTTGCAGCGAACGACGGAGGGAGATAATGCTGGGAGAGGGGCTTAGGGACGCTCGAGGAGGATGGCAACGTGTTATCGTGGGGAAGTGCACGATCATTTTCTCGTGTTTCGCGAGAAATGCAGATTTTATTTGTCATTTATTCATCTGAAAATAATTTTTGAGCCGCCTGTGGTCGGAAGGTGGGTTCATATGGTCACAATTTATAGAACACGGGCAGGTACATATTTGTCGTATGGGCCTCGAGCCTTCCCTTTCAGTGCGGTGGCCACACATTCCACCGGGCTGCCAATGACATCCAGATATAGCATGCGCTGCTTTCACATTTGCTTCGAATGGAAGATGCTGCTGATATATTGCACCGTATGTTCTACAGCAAACGTTGTTGTTATGCCTGTGGACAAGCTGCCGGGTATCCAAACGGAAAACCAAAATTCAGCGATAGCTCCAACAACTAAGTCAACGTCCGCTTCATGTTTCGACCCGTTAGTCGCTTAGACAACACAAAAAATAGAGGGAATGTCTTAATAGGTATTCTATACTCGCTTTGTATGAGTTGCAACCTCTGGAAGGCATGCTTTATCACTTGCCAGGAACAGTAAACATGGCGATGGGCGACGTCAGAGCGCAAGTCACTTCAATTCGGGAGCGCTGGCGCCCAGACATATTTACTTCACATTATCTCTTCTCAATTTTGATACTTCTCCTGACTTGCGCCCATTTGGGTATGCTATTCACGTAGGTTAAGTCTCATTTAAATCTTAGTTGGAGGTAGAAGGACGACAGGTGTTTGGAAGTAGTAATTTGGGAGGGTAGTCATGTCGCATACGTGTGAGCATTCTTATGAATTTTAAAAAGTTTCCATGATGAAAAGTGTACAAAAGAAAATTTTTCGCTTTGTGATGTCGCCATTTATAAATTCGCGATATCTTCTCGTGTCTCAAGTCTTGAAGACTGTGAATCTCATTGGTATATCGCCTTGTCAACCTATCACGTCATCTTTTCATTCTTTTTGCAATCCCTCCGCTCTTTGAAAGGAAGTCTTTTAAAAGCTTCCTGCCCCTTGTAAGGGGCTTTATATTCATCTATAAAATATCTTGCATATATGGACTTGCCTTGTCAAGATAGATCTCCCGACGCTTGCAGAAAGTCGACACCCTCCGTGAGCCTTTTCGCTGTCTTCAAACCATATACACCACAATCATTGCTATAAAGCAAGAGCCATTAGGAAAGATCGTTACGATATATGTCTATAAGATGACTATTCGTTGCTGTCGTAGGTTGTCCAATTCACTCATGGTCTGTGCAAAATAGGAAGCAGACCTTTCTCACTGTTTTGGTGGCAATCTTCTATCTTCATATTCCATGTTCTCATTCCTTGTGCCATATCCGACGTCCAACCTCCCATCACTTTGAGCTTAAGCTCCCTCGCGTCTCAATCTACTCGCGACCGTTTCGTCCGCACTTTTTCCACGTAGTCCCCAATGAGACTCCGGAGTGTAAATGATGGAATATAGAAAGGTGCCATCGGTGCATTAGTCATGGGTGAATGAAGCGGGGAATGCTCTCGACGTTTCTGCAGAATCCATTCATCCAAGGCCTCCTGTTGATAGGCAAAGCCGTCGCCGGCAACCACCGCGCGTGTCATCAGCTCCAGTGAAATGGGACAAACGAAGGCATGTGGCGCCATTTCGGCCAGAGCATCCTCAACGTTTAGCTGGACATCATCCTCCATGGATGTGATACAGGCGTTGAATGGTGGATGCGCAAGCTGGCCGTCCTCGTTACCCAGGCCGTGACGAAAACGAAACTTGAGTACTTTTTCCTTTCTATCTCTTGCTTCCTTTCTCTCCTCTCCAGGATGATAGGTGTAGCTCTTCTCATACTGTCTCTGAGGGGAGGTCGGTGGAGCAGGGACAGTTCCCATTTCAACCGGAGGGTCCTCGGACGGGGGCGCTGCGGCGACGAGGGAGCTCTTATTCTCTAAGGTATGATTGTTGACCCCAGGTTCAACAACGGGACGCTCGTGAATGTCAGCCCGGGCCTCGGTCCAAGCTTTGCGCACGATATGAACACCCAGTGCAGCGATGAGTGAATGATGGACTTGATCTTGGGAAAGATCTTTGTGGTTCTTGAAGTAGCGGAAGACAGCTTGGATTCGTGGTTTTCGGGCGGGGTCCAGGCGAAGGAGTGCACGATATAAAGACTTATTGAGAAACGAGTTGGGCAAGGGATGGTTGAGAAAAAAAATCTCGCATGGTATTTCGTAAGGGTTTTCTGTAAGGGGGGGGGTAAACTCGAAGCAAGCTTCAACAGACATAAACATCAGAGAGAAATACATGACTTATACACATGACAATAAGCTCACTACCATCCTACTCCATATCACAAGAAACATTCAAATCTTGTCGTTCCCACGCGCACTTATGTATGCCTGGACGAGTTCGCAAACCTCAATCCCCGACACCCCCAACAGGCGGAACATACACAAGGGATCGCCCGCCTCTTTTTGGCCCCCTCAATCTTACCTCGGCGAACGACTTGCGGCGGCAACGTAGAGACTGTGGTTGGTAATGTGTAATTGTAGGGCCAGATATGGTATTGATAGAATCTGTAGGTCGTATGCCCGCCTCCCGACTTATGTCGCCACCATGGGCCGCGACCTCGCCCTCCGCAGCCCACGTGCTGCATGAGGAGATGTTTGACATTGCAGGAAGGGCACGCACCAACGGGTGGAACTATGATTTCAGTAGACCTATCAATTTCTGTGATGGAATGATGGAGCGTCGGAAGCAAAATTGTGGGGTTTTAGCGGGACTTTTAGTATGGGAACGAGTCAGTCGGGGGGTGTAGTTCACGGCCGCAAAGCTTCGCTTCTTTACGGAAAAGGGTGCCATCGATTCAAGAAATCTTTCCAATTGAAGGATTTTTTATTCCCTGTGTCAACGCTTTCTCTTTCGATCGCACATTTACACGTTGGAATGCGCGAGTTTTTGAGGTCAGAAGACTCTATATGGACTCGGCGGCTATTTACCTTGGGCTGCACAACGTTTGTTAAGATAGCTTGCTGCATGAATTAATGCAGGGCGGGGAAATATTCGAATTCCAGAAAACAAGCGTCCACAATTCCAGGCAATGAAGCATGGCACCCTGTAGTAAACGTCAAAGAGGTACATGACACACTATGGCCGCCGGGTGCATTTTCACCTTGTCACTGCAGGCACGCGGGATGGACATATACCGAGCTTCTCCTTGAAGCACGTTGGCCACTCTCCATTTTTTTTTGCGGTCGGGTAAAACGAGCGTGAGCAGATGCCCCAATTATTTAAGTCGTTGCCGGAAACAAAAGTAGAGATATACCGATCGTGGATTGGCCGTTTCAATGTGAGTGGCATGTGAGTGTTTTTCTGTGTCCAGGTTTTGTCACTATGGGGATAGTGTTAAAGCCATGTGTATCGTCGGAAAGAACATATGGGGGCTCCTTCTAGCTACGTACACATATCTACAGCATGGGACAGCCGGGAGAAACGAGAAAGGGAAAACCCTTATATATTTATATTGGACTATTTATACAGGGCTGATGGGGCATTATCGATGAAAGCCCCTATTTTATTTGTGGTTTTGGTTTGTCGCCCTAAATGACATGATCCATGGCGAGGGAGGACCGAGATGCGGCTAAGAGAACACGATGGATGTGTCTTAGCGATGACTTGAACAATCATGGTTTCGATTTAGAAAACAATATTACTTGAGACACACAAAGATGTAAGCAAGGGCATTTTCGTGCTAGAAAGATTGTCTGTAAAGGATTTTTTTTCTTACTTTTTTTCCTATTTGCGACGTTGGCACAAACATCCCTTTGCGAGCCTTGTATCCTGTTCTACATCCGTTTAATGACTTGGCACCATCTTCAAGTAATCACGGTTGGCGCCTTCCGCCCTGTGTAATGCTCCAGTTTTGCTAGTTTGATCGCAAGGTCCGCTAGTGGCTTCAAAGCCTCTGAACTTGTCATCCCTTGTTTGCTCACATCCGCTTCGTACCTTTCCAGGTACATCCGAATGGTTGCTCCCGACGACCCGGTGCCTGAAAGACGGAAGACTGCCCGGCTCCCATCTTCGAACAGCAAGCGGACTCCTTGCTTGACAGCCTGACGACCGTCCACAGGATCACTGTAGGAGAAATCGTCCACCTCTGCCAGGACAAAGCCGTCGAGGACCGGCCCCGGCTTGAAATCAGGCTCCCGTAGATGGGCCATCATGGCGTTTGCCGCGTCCGAGTCGACCGTTTCGTAGTCGTACCGGCAGTAATAGTTCCTATGCATCAAAGGTATATTATCGAAACGAAGGTCGATACAAGCACTCGTGCCCAAGGGGACATAAGAGTGATCCCAGGAAAATATTTGAAATCAAGGAAGCTACATACAACGCATCCTGTGGGACTCGAACCACCCCGCTCGGTCCTTATCCCTCACTCCCTTGACTCTACCTGCCATAGACTGCCCAATGCTCCTGAACGATCGCGCTGATCGGCTTCAACGGCGCCTCCGGGTTAGGATTGTGGGAAGCCAAGATAGACAACCATGCCAGCACAGCCCACATCCCGTCCTTTTCACGCACATGGTTGCTGCCCGTCCCGAAGCTCTCCTCCCCGCACAAGATGGGGACGTAATCCTGGGCACTGCCCAAGGCCCGCGCGTCCATTAAATTTCCAAAGTACTTCCACCCCGTCGGCGTTTCGACGCAGGTCAAGCCCTTCGCCCGCGCCACTTTGTCCACTGCCTGACTGGTAGGCATGGACCGCGCCACAGTCCTCAAACCGCCTTGCTCCCGGAAGAAAGGGATCGCATCCGCGTTCGCAGCGATCAGGGCCAGGGAGTCAGAAGGGGTGACGAAGAAACGCTTTCCAAGGATCATGTTCCTGTCTGCGTCGCCGTCGGCGGCGGCCCCTAGGTCTGGCACGTCCTTGTCCTCCACCATCGAGGGATTGGGGGCACCACTGGGCAACAAGCCCATCACTTTTACCAGGTCTGAGGCATAGGCCAAGTTCGGATCGGGGTGCAAGCCTCCGAAATCCTCTTTGCTTGACGCATGCAGGAAAGTTGAGGGAGGGCATCCCAGCTCCTTGCCCAACACGACCTGGGCGTACGGAGCCGCAACACCGTGCATTGCGTCGAAGACAAGCTTGAAGCCACCCGGGCGAGAAATGAATTTTCTAAGTGCCTCAAAATCAAACGCGTCCTTTAACACGCCTAGATAATCCTGGACCGGATCGATCACCTCCACCACCATCTCTCCGACTCGCGTCACACCCAAGACATCTAAATCTACTTTGGGGGCATTGGCCAGTATCTTAATTTCCTCGATCCTCAACGTAGCGGCATAGACTGCATCCGTAAATGACTCCAAGGCCGGCTCCCCGTTTTGCATGTTGTACTTGATCCCGAAGTCCTCCTCCGGGCCACCGGGATTGTGGCTGGCTGTCAAGATAATGCCCCCCATGGCAGTGCCCCCTTCTCGCTCGCGAATGACAGCAGAGACTGCAGGCGTAGACATGATTCCTCCTTTACCGATCCATAGACGTCCTACGCCATTTGCGGCCGCAATTTCAATGATGATTTGGATCGCCTCCCGATTGTAATGGCGTCCATCTCCAGACACCACCATCGTTGCCCCTTCCTTTTCGTGCGGTGGTAGCGAGTCGAAAAGCGCTTGAACAAAATTATGGAGGTACAGTCCATCTCGAACGACTTTTACTTTCTTGCGAAGACCGGAGGTGCCTGGCTTCATTCCTTCCACTGGCGTTGTTCTCAACGTCTTAAACATGCTTTGTCCAGGGGGAGCAGGCGGCGAGGGCGACGAAGATGAAGCAACAGGAAAAGCTCCCCCACGAACTGTACGGAACCAGTGCCATTGATTTATTTCTGGGTTGACTGTCGAGATAATGCTGGCTCTTGTGTTTACGCAGTGACCCCAAGGACGCTTTGGAGAACCTCCCAAGCAGCCAGAGGCAATTGTAAACGCAATGCCGTTCCACCGGCAAAGCATCACGGTCGCCAACAATCCCTTTAAAAGGATTCCCATCATCGTTGAAGGAAAGCTGTGCAGTTTGATGCGATGTGTGAGGAATGCGCATGGAGGCATACGTGCAGTGATTATGCCTTCAAGTTGCCTTTGGGCTGATCGCCGGGTTGGCTCGCGTGACGACGCATGGGCCGAGGCAGGAAGCAACTCGAGTCACCGCAAACTACTCATTTCGTTCGTACTGTCTTTTCTCAGTGTATGGGAAGGCGGAGCACGATTGCGAAAACTCTGATGGGGCTAACTTGAGCCCGGGTACTTCACTCAAAAAGTACTTGAAACGCAAGTCCCTCATACATGACCTGTGAATTCGTGCATGCCAAGAAACTATTTCGAATGATTTGCAAATCATTATTCACGGATACTTAAATGTATTCCATTACACTGTTATCACTATCATTCGTTGTCAACTGTTCTCGTCTTCTTTGTCCGAGTTCTCACGCACAGTATATTTGGCCTTGGCAGCTGCCGAGTTGTTGAGCTTCATTCGAACCTGCGTTCGATTTCCTTGTAAATCAAAATTGCAACGCGCGTATGTCCCATGATATTTGCGCGCCGCCATGTCGTACTGCAAGGCAGCGGCTTTGACGTCTGAGAAATATCCTAGGTTGAACGTACGTCCTGCCACGCGAATCTGCGCGTACCATTTATTGGTCTCCTTGGACCACGAGACACCTCTAAAATCCATGTTTTGATTTTCTTTGTCTACGCCGGCGCTGGCATCTATCCGGGTCGATCGGTTTTTGGGGTCCAAGAAGTTTCCGTTCATGTCGAAATTGACAAAGGCGCCGTCACCGTGGTACCTGGGAAGATGTGGATATGGAAACGGGAATGGACAAGAACATAGGAAAGTAGCATTTTAATCAGTTGTATAAAAGAAATAGAATCAATGTTGCGGATTCAGGCGAGAAACTAACGAAGATAAAGCCTTTCCACATTCACGCACACCCGCGTTTGACGAACCTGCGCGCGTACATATCATACACGAGGGCAGCCTCCTCTTCCTGATCTTCCTTGAATGTTTGAGACAAGACGCGCGTCCCACCATGGTATAGACGTGCGGTCCATTTCTTGTGGTGACAATCCCAGGAGACCCCCAAGAAACGAGACTGTTTAGGAGACTTGGACATGCCCCCCTTCTCCCTCGGCTGTGTCTTCCTCTTAATGGCTGCAATCGCTTGATCTCTGGAGGAGAATAGACCAACGAGATATGGCCGCCCACGCAGTTTGATTACCGCCTTGTAGAGACGGAGCCCTTCGACGTACGTGACGGCCCATGTCGCCGTGGAAGTAAAAGTGTTGTCACTGCAAGATGAACTGCTTCCTGTTGGCATCTTTGTGACAAATGCATGCTTAGGATCTAAGAAAACGCCGGAGGGATGATGAAAATTGGTCAGAATCGTCTCTCCGAAGTGCTGTCGTAAGACCCGGTCGATTGCATGCGCCGCCTCTTCTTCATCAGAGAATGCCCTGAGCAACAGTCGCTGCTTTTTGTGCCGCACCTCAGCGATCCATCGATTGTTTTTTCCATTCCAGTTTACACCCATATACTGTGAAGAAATGATAGGCGAGAGGACATGCGTAGGCCTGCCCTCTTCCACTTGTCGCTGCGATGAGAACGCTGTTGTTATAAAGAAAAGTACAGGACAAGGAGGGAAGCAAAGCGGTGCGCGTGTCACCTTTCGAGTGATCGTCGTTCGCAGCAACATTCCTTCGGCCCCTCCTGTATCATCATCCGTTCGGAAAATGCGGGCGGCAGGACGCAATGAGCACCAAGGGATGGTCCTGGGCTTTCACAAGCCTCAGGTGGAAGCAAGTGGAAGCATGACGTCATCCATGTTCGCCGGTCGTTTGCTTGCTGCGAATGCTAAACCTCCTCATTAGCCTTGCTTCCGGTCCAATTGTGATACATTTATTTCCGTAAAAACGTGGCCCTGCATACCTTGTGTCTGGAAAAAAGAGAAATGATCATGTTGAACATATTTGTCGCGACAACTTTGATAAATGCTCACTGCAGATCTCCTTTACTTGTTGCGGTGTATGAACCTTCCTCACCCCCGAAGGCTATCCACTTTAAAAGTCACATCATGTCTTGGCATTCAGCCACTAGTTCTCATATTGGGCTTCTATCTACAACCCTCAATGTCCGTACTGTAGCTTCTTACTGGTAAGTATCCTCCTTATTATCATGAAAGAAGAAGCGTAAGGTTGTAAGCATGCGACAGGGGCCATACAATTACTCTCCCGTATAACAATGAATCAGGACGGAATCAGACAAAGAGCTCTTTCTAGCGGAAGTTCAAAAAAATGGCCTGGACAATCTTGAGTTACTGGCGGAGGACATCGGAAGTAAGACGGAGCAAGAGCTTGAGTTTTTTTTATCACTTTTGCAAGAGCAAATCGGCAAACAATACCTTCAGGCATTCATAACTGCCCATATCAGATTACCGGAAGAAAAACAACGTGCACAATTGGCCAAACTTTTGGAAAGGGTGATGGGTGGTACCTTTGAAGGTGACATCCAACGTATTCTGACCAATGTAATCAATATGGATCCAAAAGCTCTCTTTGCCGGGACGAGAGGCGGTAGAGCGCGGGAAAGGGGAGGTACAACACGCAGCCGACAGATGGGTATTCCGACTGCGACAACAATGGTAACATCGACGACTGGAAAGAAAAGTCACAAAAAGCAAGTGCGCGAAGTCCCGAAACAGAAGGCGCCAGAGACCCCCACGACTGAGGAGAAAGGCCGGCCGCCGAGCAAGCGTCGCCGATCTCAAACGTGGACGGTCGTCGAGGATCCCAAGGAAGTACAGCACAAAAAGGGGAAAATAAAGCAGACGACGGAGGAGTCCCTCACGGTCAAACTTGTTGCGACTCCCTCGGCTCTTCCTCCTATCCCCTCTAACAAGCCGAGCAAGTGTACGAGTCAAAACGAGGAAAGGCAGGCGCAAACTTTCGAAAAAGATGAGCGCATCATGCCTCCATTTGTTGCGACCCCAGCCATTTGCGACCAAGCCACGCTCGCCACCAAGAACGAGGAAGGTAGTCAAGGAGCGGAGGGAGAGACTGAGGGAGAGGTCGAGGAAGCGGGCGTCTATCAGGAGAGTGCCGACGATTGGGAACCTGTAGGAGGCCTTTGAAAGGACAACAGCGACCGAAAATGCATGCAATGCTGCCCCCGCTGTAAGGAAAACAAGTAAAACACGTGTTGTGGCACGATGCGAAGCCCCCGCCCAACCCGTAGCAGCGCTGGAGTTACGACGCACCCGGGCACTGAATGGGTCGGCTCAGAATCAACAGAGGCAGGCATAGGGATGGGCCCAAAAAGTCGCAGAAAGAGAGAACAATAGACATCGTGATCTTCCTTTAGAACATTCTTTGCCTGAATATTTCAATTGACTACATTTCACTCGACCGCCTGCCTGTCTCACGTGATTTGTCTGGACTTTCCCACCTGCGTCACGCCTCCCCCAACCTAGACTTCATCCTACGCCTGGCCCCCTTCCCCATGCTTGACGCGTCTTATTTCCTCTAAGGACATGGGCGGATGGATATTCTCCACGCCCATCTCCAAGCCCAGCTCCAGCCCGTCCGGCCCCAGCGTCAGCACATCCGTGTCGTGGCCCAAGCAAGCGTCCAGACCGTGCCTCTCCTTCTCTTCCTTCCGTTTCCTCAGCGCCGGGACCCGCAAATGCGAGGCTGCATCCGGGTAGGCTTCGATCATCGCCAAGGCCTCCGGGTTCAGACCCAGCAACGTCACACTCTTCCCCACCTCCTCGTAGTTCTTCCCGGCCTCGTTCAACGCCGTGATACCGGACAGGTCCTGAATTCCGCCGTGCGAGGCGCTCAAGTCCACCACCACGTCATCAGGGTCGTTCAAATAGTCGAACAGGCAGAGCAAGGACCGCGTCGAGCCGAAAAACAGCGGGGCTTGGACCCTGTACACCTTACGGAGCTTCCCTTCCCCGTTCTCCACCTCCCCTTCCACTCCCTTCTTGGCTTCCACTTTCCCCTCCGGCACCCCCACCGCGGCCGAGGCCGTCAACATCCGCCCGCTGATCCAGACGTGCCAAACGGAGGCAGCGGCCACGCCTACTGCAATCCCGATCGCCAAATTCGTAACCACGGAGAGGGCGGTGACCAAGATGATGATGGCCGCGTCCGCCCGGGGGACTTTGTGCAGCTGCATCAAGTTCCGCCATTGGAAGGTGTGGAGGGCGACGGACCAGATAATGCCCGTCAAGACCGCAATAGGCAGGAGGCGGACCGCGGGCGAGAGCCCCAGCATGATGAAAAGCATGGTCAATCCGGCCGTGGTGCTGGAGAGCCTGCCGCGGGCGCCGTGCAGCACATTGATGACGGTTTCCCCCACCAGGGCCGAGCCACCCATGCCCTGGAACAAGCCGGTGAACAGGTTGGCAATCCCTTGCACCACGCACTCTTGGTTCGCCTTGAACGAGGAGGGGGGATCCTTGACGAGCGAGTTCACGACTGGACAGCGAGGGAGGGAGGGAGACAGGGGGGGGGGGAGGAGAGAGAGGGTCGTTGGAAGTGAAGGGATGGCAAAAAAGATACGGGTTGGTGTATGGTACGTCGAGATAAAGGGTCATGGGCACTGACGGGCAAGCCTTTTCCCCACTTCCCCCCCCCTCCCCTCCTCCTCCCTCTTTCTACTACCCACCCTCGTGCGTCATGACCGTCTCCACGCCCCCGATCAAGGCCAAGGACGCGGCGTAGGCCCAGATCGTTCCCCAGGCCGGCGACGCTGGTAAGTCAGGGAAATGCCACCCGGGCATTCCGGCTGCTAACTCCGCGGTCTCCCCCACCGTTCGCGTCCCGGCCCCGTCTGCGTCCCACACCTGCCGCAACAGGCCCCACTCCACCGCCGTGCCCACCACGATCGCCGCCAAGGACGCCGGGACGATGTGCCCGACGTGTTTCACCTTGGGCAGGCCCCACATGATGAACAGCGTGAGAACGATCAAGGCCAAGGTAGACCAGGTCTGGGCATCGCCCGCCCCCAGCCACACCTCGTCTGCGGAGGGGCAGTCGTTGAAGAGGGTGTCGGGGGTGGCGCAGATCCGAAAGGTCTCGGTCTGGCCTTTGACCAGGATGATGGCGAGCGCGTTCATGAAGCCAATCATGGCGCTCTGGGGGATAATCTTGACAAAGCCGCACAAGAAAGGCGCACACAGGCATTCGATAGCCCCGATCAAGACCACGCACATGAGCAGATGTTCCACCCGCTCGGCTCGGGTGAAATCGCGCAAAGGTCCGTCCTCCCGAGTCAGGTCCCCCATCACCACAGCCATCGCCCCCGCGGCCCCACTGATCATGGCCGGACGGCCGCCGAACATCCCGGTCAAGGTGCCCAGCCACACCACGCTGGCCATCCCGTACGATGGAGACAGGCCCGCCATGAAAGCAAAGGCGATGGACTCAGGAACCTCGATCAGGGCCAGGGTAATCCCGCTCAATATCTCCCGGCGCAACGCGGCAGGCCGTGCTTTGTAATACCCAAGGGAGGAGAAGACGTACGCCTTTAAGGAAAACTCTCGTAGAACCTCTAGGCATCCAGGCTCCATGATCCTGTTGAGGAGGATATGTAAGGGGTTTGGAAGCATTCCATCGGTAAGCGTGTTGGCGCGTGAAAGGAACAGGCGACGCAGGCGGGGGGCCCTACAAGCCCTCAGGACACATGCATTATGGTAGCTTGGCTGCAGAAACAGTTACTACACACTTGATGAGTAGAGGCTGCTTCCCAAGCTCTCCCATTTCAAGCAATATAATGGTGTTCCCCGGCTGCACCATCGTCTGTTACCCCCAATTTTTCCTACACTTTCGCACTCTTAGACGGGCACGTAACGTACTTGAGTTCCTCATCGTTCGAATGAACCAGGTCTTTGCCATCTTGGTCTTTAGCCCAGATAGGGGACGAAACAGGCCGAGATGGCATCTCTGGTGGCGGTGGAGGCACGGGTAAGAATTGTCTGGGGTCGGGCGGGTCCGCCATTTGAAAAACCTGAATGTCCTAGAGGCCAGTGGATCAAAGTGTGATGCGTTGTCCCTGTGGCAGGAAGGAAAAACCAGAAAGAGTGACGCACGCATACGTGAGTTGATGGCCAAGTGGCATCGTTTGCATGTGCATGTTTCCTGTGTCACACAAAGTTCGCACTTGGAAGCCAGTCGTGTCGGGCATGGAATCGTCACATATTTGGTGCTTTCCGTCACAAAACTCGTCACTCTTCCGAGTCTGGTTGAGCTTGTAGCCAATGGAAAGGACGCAATAAATGTGCTTTGCAGCGAAAGTTATCACTTATTACACAATAAGATAATGCCGACGCATTGTAGGATTTTAAAGACCGCTGTACGTGGTGCACATATATATTTCGGTGGTCTCTCCCATGACAAAGTGATCGCTTTATCCTCCCCCCCTGCGTCAAAGCAATTTGGGTCATGCCCCTCCTCTAAAACCTTTTATACAGCGCCACTACCCACAACTACCCAGGTACATCATTGAAACATCCAGTCGGACTGCCTGGGGGAGAGGCGCGGCGGGTGTGCGAGGCGCAAGCAGGCCCTGTCACGAGGCCGAAAGCATGTGGGAGCAAACAGCGACGTCACCCTCTACCCGCGACGTACCACCCCTCCTATGCTCCTGGCCGTCGAATGAAGGGGAAAGAATGTGTGAGGGCACCAGTGGCAACTCAGAAATGTGTGAGACTAGCCATGGTGGTAGGGGAGGTCATGTCAATTTTGCTAATCCTGCGGACGTGACGGTGCATGCTAAAGTCCTGGCCGCCGGGGAGGTAAGGAGGTTGGAAGGAATGACGACGAGACTTTCTGTGCCATGGTATGTTGAATCATCTTGTCTGACGGCTGATTGCTATATCTTTTCTCCTTTTGAAAGCTTCTGAAGATAGTCCATGCTATGCTGGCGGGGACAGGAATCGAGGCTCGAACGCTGCTCGACGCGGGGCGGGAGTATGCACCCGCCACGAGGAGCAATAGCGACCATGCCCGAGGTGAGGGGCCTGGTGAAGTCGAGGAAGAGAGTTATGCCCATACTCAAAAGGGGATGAATGCTATCACCAATGCGCTCCGCCACATGCTTGTGGAGAAACTGAAGCCAGGTAGAGGGCAGGACAAGGATTGTAGGGGCGAGAACATGACGAGACAGAAAAAGGCATTTAATGATGAATATTTAATAGAAAAGATGCAACATAGGCTAGGAAGAGGTTTGAAGGTAGTCACACGCGACGGAGGACGAGATGAATGTTCCTACCTGTATGACCACGAAAGACTCGTCCCTAAAGTGGAGCTAAACCCTCAATAATAATAGGCTCAGCAACCAGTGTCGTGAACGACGACGCCGTCCTGCAGGAAATCTGGGACTTCCTTCTGCAGCCCGGAGCGGGTGGACGCGTGCAGCTCAGTATCCTGGCCTTGGTGAGCCGGCAATGGAAGGCTCTGGCTGTGGCCGACACTTTCTGGCGGCCCATCAGTTTCGACCTCTTTCCCGCGTGGCCAGAGGGAAGGAAAGAGGCACACGGTGGGAAAGATTGGAAAAAAGAGGCGCAAGAAAGGGTGAGGAGCGACATAGAGGCCAAGGGCATCGTGCAGCGGCTGAGTGCGCCTGCAGCAGAGACGGAGGTGGAGTCAATGAGATCCTCCCTGTCGTCACTCTCCCCAGCGTCCAGCTATACTCGAGACAGCAGCAGCACGGGTCTTTCTCCTGCGATTTTGGCTGCTTTTCCCCCTGGAGGAACAATTCTGTCCACCAACACGCCTCGAACAGGATGCCGGGCGCAAGTCATGGCCTATGGGAAAGCCGTCGGGAACCCACGGTTCCGCACCGCGTCCGCCTGGCAGAAGGATATAAACATGGTCTTTGAAGTGACTGATACCGCAGACAACTGCCGCCTCTTCTACGGCGAGGGGCCCATTCAGGTATCCGCAGGTCAAAACGTCACCCTCCGATTGGCTGGGGCGTGTCGTTTTGAGGTCTCTGCGCCTTTCTCAGCCGCAGATCGAGACCAGGAGCTGGGACGGTTCCCAACCGTTCGAGAATATTTTAAATATGGCCACGGGCTGGAGTATTCCGCGAACTTACGGGTGCGGGTGGTGCTATGCGACCATCGCTCAGGGAGACTGGCTTTGCTATACCAGTCCGACAAAACCGCAAAACGCCATGCAAAGACACCCAATGCTCCATATTGGCAAGATTTCTTGCCAGGACGCTCCTTCTACATATGGGATCCGGACACAGTGTGTTTTGGGTCAGAAGGACAGATAAAATTGGCGGCAGCCTTTTACGTGGTTCCAGCGGACGAGGATGGAGTGGTCGGGCGCGAAGTAGGGGTGGAAGACGGGGAGCTTGAGAGGCGTCGTATGTACAAGGTGGCAGGCGGGAACGCGGAAGAGTATGCGACGCATGCTTCGTTTGTGTCCTTGGATTTTAATACTGCGGATGGGGATACTGTTGGGCGTTTTATAAACAGCTTGCTGGCACCATGAGGCTCGGCTTGGACAGATGCTTGGAGGCATAGCGGCCTTTGCAGGCGTTGCCAACAAAGAGAATTTCCTGAGGGTATACAAACGGCAGAACGATGAGCATATTCATGGTGTATCTTGGCGCAGCTCTTGGGAGATCAAGGAGAGCGACACGTTGGGATGGGGCATGGACCACGGGGTTCGACACCGGCATCCTCGCATTTATTTCCCAGACACTCCTGAAAGGTCCCATGTATTCGGGCGATGGAAATAAGACATGTAAATGTTTCTAAAGAGTGGTGTAGATGCTCATATAGAGGATGGGTTCAGCATCATGTATAAGTTGCTTTCTCTCATGTACAGCCGATTGTCGCCTGTGGTATGACATATGCACTGAAAGTTCTGTATACGGCTTACATCAAAGCGATGTCCTTCTCAGATGGACTCTTAATGTGTGTATAGCTATGGGTGTCGCGGAAAATGGCTCATGGTAGAGATATGGAGAAAAAAAAATTACTAGAGCCATCTGCAATTTTGAAAGTTAATCGAGGATAAAACCCATGGGCTTGCTTTTACTTTATTACTTTTGCACCTTCAAAGGTGTGCTTCTGCATCTTACTCGCTGAACAGTTGCAATTTTCTACTATTTCTATGTGAACCGCGTGCATCCAAGATGGAGCCACCCGGTTTTCGTAGTGCCAAGGACTATTCTGTCGCTGGTTGACGCTCTAGGTGAAGGACCTACGTAGCCGTCTTCTACAGTTTCCTATCGTTACAGTCCCGCGTATGATATCGTGATATCGTGATCGCTCCTGTTATGGATCCATTACTTTTCACTCTCAATCCTTGGAGATCACCGCCCAAAAAGCTTCTTGACTCAACGACACCTTTCCCACCATTTTGGCACGTTTCTTTCCTTGCTTTTGCTTCTCAAGAAGCTTCTTTTTTCGTGTCACGTCCCCACCACCAACATTTTTCCCCGCCTTGGTAACCAGCACATCCTTTCTATACGGCGCCACTCGCTCCCGGGCTACCACCTTCCTTCCCACCTTTGCCTGAATGTTGATCTCGAAATTTTGTCGGTCAATGACATCCTTCAGTTTCAAAGCCACCCTCCTCCCTTCCCGCTCGGCTTTGGTCCGGTGACAGACGAAGGAAAGAGCGTCCACCTCCTCTCCATTCAAGGCTAACTCGACCTTGACGAGATCGTCCGACGCGTAGCCCACTTCCTTGTAATTCAACGACGCATAACCCGCACTCACATTCTTCACCACATCGTGGAGATCGGTCACGACCTCCTGCCAGGGCAACCGGTAAGTGAGCACCACGTTCTTGTCGTCCAGGTACTTGACGTCTTCTTGCACCCCGCGCCTCTCTTTCAAGCAAGTGGTGATGGCTCCCACGCTCGTCACCGGCGTCAGGATGGTCGCCTCCACCACCGGCTCCTCGATTTTCAAATCTCGATAATTCGGCGTCGTCACTGGGTCAGGCCAATCGGCCAACGTCTGAATGACCTTCACCTCTGCTGCTTCTCCCTCTTTTTGGCTGTGGATGATCCGGTAGGGCACCGTGGGCGAGGTCAGAAGGACTGCGGTCCCAAACTCGTCCCGTAGTCTCTGGTTGAACACTTCCATGTGCAGCAGCCCCAGAAATCCACATCGCAGCCCAGAACCCAGCGAGGTATTGCTCCCTTCCCGCTGCACCGTCACGGAGGCGTCGTTCAAGGTCAACTTGTTGACTGCCAGCTCCAGAGAGTCAAAATCCTGGGTGTCCAGGGGGTAAATACTGGCGAAGAGCATCGATTTGGCGGTCTCAAAGCCGGGCAATGGGTCCACTCCGGCTTCGGCGGCCTCCGCGGCTCCCTTTTGGTGGTGGTAGATGGTGTCTCCCATCTTCGCCTGCCGCGTGGATCGCATCCCAGCGATCACGTAGCCGACCTGGCCAGTCAAGAGGGAGCCTGTCCGAAGCTGGTAGGGGCACAACACCCCCACCTCCTGCACCGAGAAAGATTCGAAGGCGGCCAAGGAATGGGCGGAGATCCGATCGTTCTCCTTGATCGATCCGTCCACGACTTGGACGAGACAGACCACCCCGCGTGTGGGGTCGTACCAGGAATCGATGAGCCGCGCACGCAGAGGGGCGGTGGGATCACCCGCGGGGGCAGAGATCCTGTCAATCACCGCGGGAAGGATAGCGTGCACGCCCTGACCAGTTTTTGCGGACGTGACCAGCACATCCTCCAAGTCCATGTCGAAGGTCGTAGCCATTTGAAGCGTGACGTCATCGGTCTGAGCGTGCGGTAAATCGGACTTGGTGACGACGGGGATGATGGAGAGTTTCGCTTCTTGGGCAAAGGCATAGGTAGAAAGAGTTTGTGCTTGTATCCCTTGCGTGGCGTCGACAAGGAGCAATGCGCCTTGACAGGCAGAGAGGGACCGGGAGACTTCGTAGGCAAAATCCACATGTCCGGGGGTATCCACAAGGTTTAGAAGATATTCCTTGCCGTCTTTGGGATGTCGGTATACCATACAGGCTGTCTGAGCTTTGACGGTAATGCCACGTTCTCGCTCCACTTTCAGCGTGTCAGTGTACTGGGCCTTGGCCTTCTTCTCGGCCGACGTGATGTTACCCGTGAGTTCAAGCAAACAGTCGGAAAGAGTACTTTTCCCATGGTCAATATGGGCAATGACAGAAAAATTACGAACACGGGATTGAGGTATGCTACCAAGACCGTCTGGTCTCTGGGCAACTATTTCTTTGAGGGTAAGATCCGCATGTGAGGGTTGGGAAGTAGGGGAGGCAGTAGCTGGGGAGGTCGTAGAGAGGAAAGCGGTGGCAATGCGCCAACCCCATGGTGTTGCTCGAGATTGACTGCGTAAAAGAAGAAGGCAGCGTGCGTGTTGAAGGCTTAGCATGTTAAGTGACGTGTGACAGGTCTTGAAATGTAGGGATGGCAATTTTACGGTGGGGGGTTGTCCCGTATTTTGCTAAGAATGGAGTGGGAAGAAGAGGTACTTTAGCAGGGCAGGAGTAGGGAAAGGGCGAATTGGATGGCTGACGATAGCCCTCAACTTTCGAAGACCTGGTTGAAATGTTAAATAGTTACAAAGGATGCATAGGGAGGAGGTCAGAAGGCTTGCCGTGTAGCGAGGACATGGGGTTTAGAGCGATAAAGAAGTGAAACAAATGGCACGGCCATCGGGTATCCAGGCCACCGTCATCCCTTTTCCTGTTGACGTCCTCCCCCCCTTCGCATCCGACATTGCGGGTTGTTCGGAGCCAAAATTGCATTCAATTATGTTACAACTGACGATAATTTGGTCGTTTTGTTTGTCCTTGCGTCGACTGGAGACTATTTCGGTGGTTATCATAATCGACGAGGCGAAAGGGACGTCGTGAGTCGAAGGGGTAATAAGAACGACACATAGAAAAAAGAAGGTTCCAATTCACAATATAAATGGGCAAACATGTGAATATGAAAGAGGAATGAAGTTCGTGGCGACTCGAATGTAAGGGGAATTGAGGATGTTGTAGCTCCATGCTTCTTGTCACACAAGGTTCAACAAATCTCGGATTCACAAGTGTTAAATTTAAGACCGCCCCTTACGTACTTTGATAAAGAGTGATCAATACAACACATGCACAGGAAACTCCCCTCCGTATGCCTACTAGGACCTGACGACAATCACATTCACTCTGTTGGTAAAGCTCGAGTCCTGCCCATGGAGCAGATCCTCCGGTGCCCTAGCCCCGATTGTCGGGGGACAGACCTGGAATACAGCGAACCTGATGGCGCTACCATTTGTATGGCCTGCCATACCATTGTGGAAGAAAATGCGATCGTCTCGTCCGTCGAGTTCAACGAGAATAACGCCGGAGGGGCGTCGACTGTAGTGGGTCAATTCGTGGGCCCGGAGATGACCAAAGCCTACAGCTCCGCAGGGCGTGGTCGCCGTCGATTCTATGCACGCGACTCCCGGGACACCACTTTAAACAATGGTCGCCGCGCCATCCAGCAGGTCGTATCTCAGCTTCGACTCCGCCAAGCTTTTGTGGACCGGGCCTGCCGCCTCTTCCGGACCGCCGTGGAGCGGAATTTCGTGCAAGGCCGGAAGACCATGTGCGTGGTCGCCGTCTGTTTGTACATGGTGTGCCGGGAGGACAACTCCCCGCACATGCTCATCGACTTCTCGGACGCCGTACAAATCAACGTGTACGTCCTGGGCCACGCCTTCCTCAAGTTCAAGCAGCTGACCGGTCTCAACCTGGCTGTTATCGATCCGTCCATCTACATCCACCGCTTCGCGGCCCGTCTTGAGCTTGGCAGCGAGCAGGAACAAACCCAAGTCTCGCAACTCGCCCTTCGTCTTGTCGCGTCCATGCAACGCGATTGGATTCAGGCTGGACGCCGGCCCTCGGGCATTTGCGGAGCTGCCCTTTATCTCTCGGCAGTTTACCACGAAAAACCCCGCACGTACAAGGACGTCGGACGGATCGTCCGAGTCTCGCCAGATACAATCAAGAAACGCGTGGATGAATTCGAACGCACCCCGATTTCAGGGATGATGTCCCGGGAAGAGTTGGCGGAGATGGCGATCTCGGACTTTGAGGACCTGACACGGAGGCAGGGGCCAGGGTCCTACTTGGGGGAGGCGGACCCGCCCTCCTTCACGCGAGCGCTGAAAATGAAGGAAGCCCAAGCATTGCACGAGGGGGAAAAGGATTCTGAGGAGAGGAATGGGCCCGGGGCAAAGGAGCAGGAGAGGTTAGCGACGTTAAAAGACTCTTCTGCCCTGTCGGCCCCTGGTACTGTCAGTGCCGCCGCTGCCGCAGTCGCTGCTGTGGCTGCCGTCGCTGCCACGATAGGAAGCAAAAGAGGCGGGCTTTGTCGTGGGAGGGGACGCGGAGCAAGTATAGCTACGATACGGAGCAGCAAACGAGTGCGGAGGTCGGGCCCTCTGGAAGAAATTGCACAAGAAGAGGACCCTCTCCCTCAGAAAGAAGACGAGGATGAAGAAGGTGGGGTGGGAGATTTAGACGGGGGATTGCACAAGGAGCTGATGGATCAGTTGTTGGATGAGGAAGAGGAGAAAACGAAGAAGATCGCGGTGGCAGAAGCGGCAGCGGCGGGATGTCAGGCACCTGGTCGTCAACAGCATGGGGGAAAGAAGGGCGGAGAGATAGCTTTTTCAGAAAGCGGCGTTGAAGCGCTAGGTGATGGAGTAATGCAGGACGAGGCAGAAGAAACGGATGATACTGCGCAGTACATTCGGTCGAATGCTGAGGTAGAGAAATTGAGCAAGGTCTGGCATGAAGTTCACAAAGGATATTTGGAAAAGCAAGCACGAAAGAAGGCGGAGGAGGAAGCAGTGAAAAAGAGGGCAGAGGAAGACTTTAACTACAGGCCACCGGGCCAAAGCAATCAGAGAAGGAAAGCAGCGGCGGCGGCAGCGGCAGCGTCCGTGGTTTCAGGAGCGCAACAAGGAGCAGGAGAGGGAGGTGCCATTACATCAGTAGGGCCCGAAAGGTCCCCTGCTGAGATCGCCGTGTCGAACCATTTGGCGAAGAAGCGTATTTCTAAGAAGATCAACTATGAAGCTGTGAAAATGCTGGGGAATGATGATGACTTGGACGCGCATCCTCCAGAATTAGAGGCAATGATGTCTCAGCATCAAGCGTAAGTCAAAAGACGTCGACTCATTTTGCATGAGAAAGCGCGTTGTGTATCTGTAAAAATTAAGTGTTATACAAGAAATTAAAGAAAGCACAAGAAAAGGCTATATTCTTATGTTATCTGTCCGAGACGAATGCCCAACTGCAGAGATCATTATTGATCACCAGTAGAATATTCAGAGTCAGATCCAAGCATAAAACAGCGAAGATGATGACACGGACATGCCATGCGGGGAATAATTATCTGTTCTTTGTAGGGGGAAAGTGCAGGCGTATCGCAGGCGTACCTCCTTTGAAAAGCGTGAGCCTTGAGTCTCCCAGCTTATAGCTCCATAGATATATCGCGCCCGAGGAAATTGACATGGCGCAATAATTGTGAAAGGTGCGCAGGATCCTTCCACAAATGTTGGAACCGTGCTACTATAGATTGTATGGGTTCACGCCACTGATTTTATGCTACTGTTGCTTCCCCGCTGGATCTTTCACACCTATCAACATTATATTGGAATGATTTGTGACAGATAGTCGAACATTGTACCCGAGCACAGGTGCCTTCGATGATTTCCTTTGGCAACCGTGGGCTATTTTTCGTTTCTGCCTGAAGACGTGCAAACTCGCAAACCCTTTAGTCCTTGTGCCCGTAGCCATACCTGCGAGCATAATGATTGGAAGAACAGTACACTAAGACGGTCTGTACTTAAAGACAGTACGACTTGAGAAGATTTTTTTTTACAGAGTTCCAAACTATACAGCATTGCATGGAAAATACGTATCAGTTGTGAAGCTGCAACTCACACTGCAGCTTTCTGATACACAACCGGGCAAATTGCGAGAAGTGGACTAGTGTCCTGAGGCGGTGGACGAAATCGGCTAACGCAAGTTTTTGTTCAGAACTTCTAATCTTTCTGCTGGACTATTGGCCAGACTTCGTATAAAATTGCGTCATTTCGTGATTAAGTCCTTCATATTGCATCCCTACGGAGGGTGAAGGCAGTATAGTGACCGTCTTTGAACCGGCGCTCCGTCGTGCAATGCTTCGATAAAATATGAGAACCTTGCATGCTCAGGAATGTAAAGATTGACGCAAGTAAAAAAACGAAACCCTGTGATATTCCTGGAGAAAACGCAAACATACAACAAAACAGGGGATGAAATATTAAGTGGTGAATGTTAAGTTTTGACCCTTTGGACCGTAGCCATGGATTCCTCATTTCTGCAATGGATGCTTCGGTTTCTTGCAGAAATGGAATATTCCACACACGCACACGTACACACATACACATACATACACATGCACACACACAACAAAAACACACACACACACGCACGCACTCTCAAACAAAAAAGGAGCACTTCTGTGCAGCCACGACGGAGAGATCCTGAATGCATGGTGTATCATATTTTCATGAGGACCGGATGTCATAACGTTGCGCATATAGAAGAGATTAATTGGGATGAACTACTCAATTTCCTTCTGAAAAACCAAAATCTATCGCCCGAGAAAATCGCAATAACGACCAAACGCGGAAGAAGTTTTAAAAAATGGATCCTATCGGAGACACCCCTGGTCCACAACTCTCGAAAGGAAAGAGAAGTACTAAGCAGGTACCTCTTTTCAGAACAGGCCTTTCTCGTTTTCTTCAAGTCTACTCCCGTCCTCACTTTACTGGGGCTGATTGGGATACATTTGATCCTATATAGTCAATATGGTTGTGATCTGGAGCCAACCCGGAAAAACAAAGTTTCTCTTGTAAGATTGAATCCTCCAAATTTGTGCATATTCAAATGAAAGGGATTTTGTCTGGAGCCACCTATCGGAATCACAAATGTAACCCAGACCTTCGTCCAACACGATGGATTGGAGCTGCAAATGAGGTCACCTTTCATGAAAGCTTTTATGTCAATAATTCAAGTGGCTCTGCGAGAGTCTGTGCCAATGCAATAAATGTATTGGAAAAATCACGATGTGTGAGATGTAGTCGTAGACAAAAAATCATTTGATAGAGCTCTTACTATTTTGTCTGCTGATATGTAGTGGTTTTAAGGCGGATTGCTGTCTGTTTGTTACACGAAGATGAGTGAGATAAGATATCCTTAGATATAGCTTTCATTCCAAAATATGAAGACTTCTGATTCTTGATAGCACCTCATTCTGCTTTGAATATCTAATATGTAGAGGACTGGCATGGTTGGGATAAACTTACCAGGCTGCCCCTGACAATAGAATTGTCTGAGTGTCTTAAAAGTAAGTCAGCATCGGATCGAGTCGGACATATAGAGGTATAGATTCATTTCCATTTCAGCGACATCGTGTCTGATCATAATACAAACCTGTGTCATGGCTTTATGTATCAAAAATGTATCATTAACGCGCAATCCCTGGTGGTCGACCGCATATATTCGTGTCTAAATGCAGGACGCTCATCGGCCGCATTTATTTTGAAATATAAAAGTAGCCTTCGTTGACAAATACGTGATGAACATTCTCACCAAATTTTTGCATGTCCAACAAGAGCATTTCGACATTTGAACTTATGTATTTAAGAGAAGATTTGCATTTTAAAACGTAAAGGTCCTCCCTAAATGGGAGCGTAAAACAACATTAAAACTCACATTGATAGAGCTTCCGCCAGACATGTTCAGTTAGGACACGACTGCAGTACGCGAGTCATACAGCTAGAATCTACGTCAAAGGATTTCAGAAAAACTTTAAAATCGACGCAGTCTCTTTTTTTGACCAGAAATATTTTTCTATTCGAAAATAGGAGGATATTAGCCATAAAAATGAGGCCTACAAATTTTCATCGAAGAATCTATGCCACGGCTGTCACAACCCAACCATCAGGCAAAGATTTTGTTAAAATCATATTGTTGTTATTGTCGGGAGGATGGACACAAGTCTTGATTTATGTCGGGCCGGTTTCTGGGGTTCTTGGCGAGATGCTTTCTCGTCTCCTCAAGGAACGCTCCTTCTGCCGCCCCCTCCCGAAGGAACATATCCATGTGTCCCTGTCCTTCTCTTGTCCGTGTGGGGCCTTTTAAGTATCTTTCGATGTGCCATGGGCCTGTGCAATATCCTTTGTAGCCTTAAATCGCGACTGGTCGCGGTTTTTAAGCATATTGTAAATGACCCTATTTTGTGACAGCGATTGCTTTGCGAAGTGGTACCCGTGAAGGGATGGATAAGAAAGTGCCCATAGCGAGCTTCTATTCAAGTACGCCTGAAAACGGGATGCTGCGCTTTATAGATCACCATTTGAATCTGAACTGCCGCGCATGAATAGAGTTACCAAATGCAACTTATGACATTTATTGCTGGTGATGACCGTAGCCTCTCCACCGGCTAAGTAATGAATTGCCGTGCTGCCCAACTAAACTTCTTTCAAAAATCGCAAAAAAAAATTTCCTCATTTCTTAAAGTACTGATACACGATTCTTCCATGTAGATAATTAGGACCAGATGGTGCACTTGTGGACATCATTATGAAGATGCTTAAGATGGCCAAGAAAGCTCTTAATTGCGCCGCCGTACCCTCCCCTTAAAACAGGATAAGGCCCTGGAATAATGCCGTTGCTCTTGCCTTCTTCTCCATTATCTGGCATTTCTTTGATTGAAAACGTGTCTGTGGAGGTCACCTCGCACTCGCATCGGCTTGAGAAGGACATAAATGTCCTTCTCCGGACAGCGTTACACGCCAAGCGAAGCCCCCGGCCCCTGCTCTCCGCGTCCTTCGGACAGCTCCTTGTTGACATCCTTAAGCACCATCTACCTGCCCTTTTGGAGCGAACACGCAAGTTTGCCAATCAGGCATCCTGCAATACCCTGATCGGCCATTTATCTGCCGCATGCTCCGCTTCTCATGAGAACAAAGTAGGGGCAGAGGAGATTAAAGGCCGTTGTCGCCGCGCGCGGTGCCTGTACATTATGCAACACGAATGGGCAGTGGTCGGACCTGGGGATAAAATAGATTACATAGTCAGCGACGACGCCACAACGTGCCATTTGGTGGGAATTCGGGAGCCATGTACAGGTGTTGTGGGTCTGGCCCATGTCGACGCGGTGGAGGTGGTGCCAGATTTGGTGGCCGTTGAAGACGCCGTCCAGAAAGAAAGCATGCTGCGGTTGGGGAGGCATGTTGGGAATGCCCCAGGTGGCTATCGACGGCCGACTGAGCCGCTAACCTTGGATCTCTTTCTGGTCGGGGGCTACGAGGGCGACAGCGAGGGCGGACTCTTGACCGCTGCGATCCTGCAGCATTTTCAATCCACGTCTGTGCACAATTATAACCTACAGCTGGCACTTGTTTCCTCTCTCAACACGTGCACACTCCCCAGTGCCTTTTCTTCCTCCTCTATGACGCCTTCGGTCCCCGCTCCCCTCTGCCGTTCCCTGGGCTTCGTAATAGAGCCCCCCCGCCACCCTGCCGCGGCGGGCCCCTCCAAAGCCAGTGGATCCTGTGATCTTTTTGGGGCGCACGTGCTCACGGGAGACGTACCAGAGAGCTTGCGGGGTCCCATGCGGACGCTTCGTGCCCTCCGCCTTTGGGGAAGAGGGTCTCGTAGACTCGTGCAAGTCCGGCTGGCGCACTCGCTGGGAGAAGCCGAAGAGGCGGCGTTCGATCAAGAGGACATTGCGAACTCCTCACGATGTTCTCGGCCTCAACCCAAGTCTGCCCCCTCTTTCTCCTGTCCTCCCTCCGCCCCGTCCGCCACCAATTCCGAGGTCAGCATCGTCATAAACCCCTTCCGGTTCCGTTGTTCGGAAGACATCAAGGCCCTGGCCTGCCTGGAGGACGAGGCGCTCAAATTGGAAACGTCCACTTCTCCGGCCATCGAATCCCCGTTCTTTGTCTCGGACATTCGGGCAGTGTTGAAGATGAATCAAACGGCTTTTCCCGAAGATTTCTTCGGGCCACGTGTCTTGCAACCGTTACTGGTACCTCTGCACGCGGTCGAGGCGGCAACGCTGCTGACAGCGGAGAGTAAAGGAGGGGAAGAGAGAAGGGGAAACAGAAGAATAAATGTGACATGAAACTATGCAGATACCTCTGGAGTCGTCCTGCTTAATCAAAGTAGCCTACATTCGACGCGGGTATACAAACAGTCTGTGAATAAGCGTGATGTAGTATGTCAACACGAGAGTGTGCTCTCATTTTTTCTAGCCAAACTGCCCCCTTTCTTCTTTTTAACCTCCTTCTCGTACATGATCCTGGCCATCTTTTTAGAGACTCTGTACTTGTCTTCAATTTTATTTCATTTTAGCCCGTAGATCCTTGATTGCGTTCAAGTTATTCCGCTAAGCAGCACGGAGCTTCAACAAAATCACTTTTCCTCCTTGTATCCATCCCCGTTTCTCATACCTGCCCATGCTTACAGCCTCGCATTATGATACCACCATTGTACATCTCTCCTGCAGCACGCGTCATACCTCAAAAGGGATTGAGCAGGACGCTATTGCCTTTCCCCATCCTTTCTGGATTGCCTCACGAGAATTTTCCCATGATAAAATCCGCCAACCGGTCCGGACAGAGCCAGACCAACCAGCCCAGCCAGAATGCTGGTATTCCGCTCACATTTGCCACAATGTAGCGTGTATGTGGGTAAGGAGACGTCAATGCATGAGTTATCGCGTCTGTGGTGACAGAGGGGGGGCTTGCTTTGTCCACAGCCGCTCGGTCTTTAATACGTTTTTCGGTCCGGAAAAAATACCCGTAGGTAGACATGATTTCCGGCGAGACTTCGACTTTTGTGTCGATACTTTGGGTGACTTTTTTGAAGATGGCCGTGTTGACGTACGCGGGTTGTACGATGGACACCGAACAATCGAAGTCGACGAGCTCTCGTCGTAGCCCGTCGCTAATCCCCTCCACAGCCAATTTGCTGGCACCGTAAGCTGCCCCTGTTGGAAGTAGCACAAGTGCAGTGATGGAGGAGAGATTGACGATGCGACCTTTGCTGGCTCGAATGGCGGGCAAGAGGCGCTGGGTCAGTTCGAGAGGCCCTATCACGTGGATGTCGAACATGCTGCGGAGGTCCGTCAAAGGGTGGAATTCCAAGGGAAACTTCTGTGCAACGCCTGCGTTATTAACGAGACCAATAAGGGGTCTCTTATCTTTCGAAAGGTCTGCCAGAATGGTTTCGGCCCCGTTCTCGATGGATTTGGCCTGAGCAACGTCCATGATAATGGGTCGCAGGTTGGGCAGCCCTAGCGCCTGAATAGCTTCCACGTCTGCTGGCTTCCGTACGGTACAGTAGACGATATAACCTTGCCTTGCCAGATACTGTGCAGCATGGTTGCCAATTCCGGTGCTTGCGCCAGTAATGACGATGGCTCCCCCCTTGGGAGGAACTGGAAATCGCTTGCGGAATATGAATACTGTGAGGTGATAACTCATTATGGCAAGCACAAAGGCACCCAGCAAGCCTAAGGCCACACCCCGTAAGAGGTCTGGTGTTATTTTATCGATCATTCCCATGGGTTTCATCTGTGTGAGTGTGCTTGGTGAAGTGTTTGCGAAATACAAGTCAGTCACGGCTACAAGCTGAACACTGCCTGGCAAGCGATCTCTTATGTAGAGGGGTATTCGTGTTGTATATTAGCCAAAGAATTCCCAAGCCACAATATTAGATCAGGAAGGATATCGACATTCACTTGATTGTTCTGTATGCCGAAATGTGATGAAGAGATAGCTTATAATGACTGCTGGATTGTTGTCTATATTCTGGCGACGTGCTGTACTCAGTCTGACTTCCCACAAAAGGCACGGTTTTTCTGAGCCATTCGTGGCATTTTGACTTGTGAATCTTCGTTTATTCAATATTTTACTTCCTTTCCAAATGCGTATGGTATAGTAGTCAATGCTTTCTGATATAAAGAGATAAAATGGCGCACGCAGGGAAACGGAATCGATCCGCTTCGGAGCTTTCTTCAACTCTCTTGTTCGCCATTTTTTTTTTCCAACTTCTTATTGACTCCTTTTTATCCACAAAGTAATAATACGCTTGCATTGGCTGCGATAAGCGTATTCGTCTTTCCTACGGGTCTGTCACTTTGTGTGTGTTTTTCCACTCGAAAACATTCGTTATTGACGCCTCCCTTCAATGGGGTGGGTCGGTGACAAAATGACCTCGACTGCGGCAGGGAAGGACGAGGAGGCTATAGCTCAAAACATTTGGTTCTAGGAAAGTAAAACTCACATCCTAGAATGTATATAATGTTGCCCTTCCATGATGCGCAATCCGTGAAAAAGTTTTGCGCGAACCGTAGATATCTTCAGAGGGTGACCAGGCGGGTCACATCTTTGGATCCAACGAAAAAAAAAAAATAACCGAGAAAGCATGTGAAGCCTCTTCTTGTCATGCCTCCAATCAACAGATCCAATTTGAGTCGTTGAAGTGCGCGCCTTGATTTTCATTTATTTTCTTGAGGCGTGGCTGATTGTCGCGTCTTTTCCGCGGCGACCCAGCGGCGGCACCATAATACCCATGCCTAATGTTTCCTCACACGAGGAGCACAACGAATACTCTGTAATCTTAATATTATCCGCGCAAATGTCTGTAGCTTCATGTTGTTCAATACCGCGCTTCTCAAGGGAAGGACTGACCCTCAAATGCCGTCATAAGGATGGTCCAGCTCTATCATTCCATCCCCGGGGGCGGTGGAAACTGGGATGGATCCAGACCCGCTTCTGCTGATAGCTTTTGGAAGCGAGCCATGAGTTGTAGAACCTCAGCGTCGGCCATGTACTTTTGAATGACGTCCTGGTCCTTGGACATGACAGCTTTCATCAATTCCTGTGATACGTGTGAGAGTCAAACATAGAAGTACAGAGAGGCGTAGTCATGCACTGAGACTGACCTGCAGACGAGGGTTGCTCATAATTTCCATCATCTCTTGACTGCTCGTCAATTTCTGCAGGGCCTCCGGGTCCACCCCCCCAGGGAGGTTGCCTGTTGAATCAAAAAAAGCAAGCGTCAGGGGGGGGAGAGTTTAAGTACCCTTACGGGACGACAAATCACGGTATCGAGGCGATACAAGACAAATATCTCCTTTATTGAATGTTCAAGTATTCTACGTACCATCGCCCGCCTTCGCGGCGTCCCAATCAAAGTCTGGTTTCTTTCCCGTCCGCGCTTCCTCCGCCTCTCTAGCGTGAGAAAGCATGGAACAGGGTATGAGTAAGCCTAGCGGGCATCTCTTTTTGACGTTTGCCATTGATAGTTCCATATCAATCCTTCTTACTAGGGTGCACACATATATTTCCGTCAATTTTCACGCATCGTTCCCAGCGCCGCCTCCTTCGTACGACGCCCACCCCTCCGTCCCTCCGCTACACCAGCATTTCTCCAACCCTACCGCTGTTCATTGAAAGTGTCCAATATTTCAGGTCGTGCTTTCCCTTCTATTCGGGCCTTGAGCAGGAGAGCTTCCAGCTCAGCTCTGTCGACAACGCCTGCGGAAGTAACGCCCCTCAAATCCAGCTCGGCTTTCATTTCGCTCACTTTCATCTTGCCCGGCACGACTTCCTCGTCGTCTTCATCGGACGATCCATCCATGGCAGTGTCCGCTGCCGCGTACAGAGGCGAGAGGATGAAGGGGCTCCGGGGGATGCCGTACCCCAGAGTGGTCGCCATGGGGGGACTAGGGAGATGGGCATCTTTTTCGAGAAGAGAGAGCAATTATACCAATCGTTAGAAAATAAAATGTAAGATCATCGAAAGCACAATGTTGCGGCGGTATGATTCGAACGGCAATCGCTTTGTTGCCACCATGACTTCTGACAAACCTGAGGCAGGTCCCAATGATACTGGGAGCAGAAATGCTGCGACGCCCTTTCCAGTTGCACTGAGAAAGCCAATGAGCAAGAGGATGTGATTTTTGGCCATTTATACCCTTGTGCTTACGATTATAGGCGCTGATCGTTTTGAAATGTCCAGAAGTAGAGACAGTTTGCAGTAGGGCAACTTCGTTAGGCAGTGGCGGGAGGTCGAGGTCTGCTGACTCCAAGGCCCTTTCTACCCTCTCAATAGGATTCTCCCTTTATGATGAGATATATATTCACGTGCCTGCCAATGCACCTGTCGATAATATGTGTGCAGGCCGGGAGTTAGAGGAAAAATGTACGGACAAAGGCCACTCGCTAGGATGAGAGCGACACCCTAAAGGCCCCTGGTACTCCCTCATTCTGATGCCTTCTCATCTGCCCTCCGTCCTATTTGCCTACATTTATTACTCTGATGCTTTATCGTATTTCCTGCCATGCACTATTAACTTCGATACAGCCAACGCTCCTGTAATGGAAGCAGCTCTTGAGCCTTCAATACCCCCTTCAAACTTGCCCTCCCATTCCTCAGCTCCATCGTCGGATGACCCTCTTTTATCCGTCTTTCGAAGTCATTTGGAGAAAAATGTTCCCGTCCCTATAGCAGGGGTGCAGACTCTCCTCCATGTGATGAGTAGCAGCCGTGCAGTCACAATAATGGGAATTCAAAATGATCTCAAAGCAGCGACGAGCGAGTTAATTGAATATGAACGGAGGATAAGTGGTGGTCGGGCCTCTATTTCCTTCCGTGCCTGCGTCGAGCTTTTTTTCCGGTATGCAACACGCGAGAACGACGACGTCCCTGATTTTGAGACGCTGAACAAACTTTTCATCGCACGTGGACATCATTTTGTGGCGAATGCTTTGAAGAGCCGGCTTGGGATTGCCGAGCTCGGGCATAGCTTCGTGCAAGATGGCATGATGATCCTCACCCACGGACGCTCGGAAGTCGTCACCGGCGTCCTCATCCGTGCTGCACAAAGCAACAAAAATTTCACGGTGATGGTGACGGAAGGACGTCCGGAGGGTTCAGGTTTCAAAGCCGCCGAGCGGTTGACAGAAGCCGGGATCCCCGTCACGGTGATATTGGACTCGGCCGCCGCATACTTCATGGAGCGCGTCGACATAGTCTTGCTCGGAGCAGAGGGCGTGGTTGAAAGCGGAGGGATCGTGAACAAAATTGGGACGTGTCAATTGGCCATGGTGGCGAAGTTGTACAACAAGCCTTTGTATGTGGCGGCTGAATCATATAAGTTTGCTCGATTGTACCCGCTGACACAGGCCGACTTAGAGGACAATGTAGACAACGACGTAGAGAAACCACTGTTTCCACCTTTACTTACCGGCATGGAGGGTGGGACGGCAACGGTGAAGGTGGAGGAGGGAGAAGGGCGGCATACACAGGAGAGGGGAAGCTCGGGGACCCTATTAGGTAGGAACACCGTTTTCGACAGCGGGCCCGGCGTTGCCGCCATGACGACGAAGAACCCCAGCTGCGACTATACGCCTGCCCAGTACATCAGCCTTCTGTTTACGGATCTGGGAATTTTGACGCCGGCTGCCGTTTCGGACGAGCTGATCAAGCTTTATCAATGACAAGGCTCCCAAGGAGACAAAAGAAAGCAACAAGCAATCGATTTCAAGTCTCTTGTCTCTCAATATATATTTTGTCTCCTTCAGATCCTCGCCGAAAAAAACAATGTTTCAGTTTTGAATCGAACGGGGGCATTCTCAGGTTGTCCTTCAATCCGATCATCGTGTGGCGACACAGGGATCCACCCTCAACCACACAAATACTCTAAAATATTCACTCTACTCACTTACCCACAAGGCGGGCGCTCCTGTGGACCTAAACCAGGCTTGCCTGTCCTCTCGAATAGTCAGCCCTCTCCCGCTTGTCCTCCGCTTCCCTCCTTGTCTCTCCCTCAAGGCCATTTTGTGAACCCCCACACCTTGATGGCAATCTCCAGCCCCGTTCCCACCTGCCACGCGAACAAAGCCAGGTTCAATGCGTTCAGGCCGATGTGCAGCGAGCGGGCAGTCTCGTTGCCTTTCTGCATCGCCGGCACCATGGAGGCCGCCACTGCCCACAGGACTGTTATTCCTGCTCCTGCGTACAGGTGGGGTCCGGGAAACAGCTTCCCGGAGCGGAAAAAGGTATTGAAGCCGCCCAGAATGGAGGTGAAAACTCCCAGCCCTAGGAGCGTGGAGGCCGTGTTGTAGTGCCGGTCTCGGAAATCGCCTGCAAGCAAAGTCTTGCGCTTCTCGCTCAATGCGGCCATCTGCGTGTCCAGAACGGCCACGCCGGGCGAACGCAGCAGGTTGAGGTCCGCTTTCATTTGCTTCGCTTCCTCATCGCCTTCTCCCATGTTCTTCAAGGCACTCTCCACCGAGGCGATCTGTTTCGAGACCGGCAAGGTCACCTTGCTTCCGTCCGAAAGTTTGGGCAGCGAGTCTTTTAACGCGCTCATCTCCCCCGCCAACGTACGGATGGTTCGGAACTGCCAGCCCAAGTACCCCGTGTAAGCGGTGGTCAAAAATAAAGCCCCCATGACAATCGGGTGCACGAAGGCGAAGCTCCGTCCTTCCAGGATACCATACTCCCCCCCCTTGGCCATAGCCTCCGAGGCTCCCAGGACTAGTGGGGCTACAAATGCCACCCCCTGCGCAATGCTTTTCAGATCCAGTGCTTCCGGACTTACAGGCAAACCAGGAATAGTCGGCGCAAAAGATTCTTTGGTGTCAAACACGTGGTAAGGCTTTTGTGCGTGCACGCGCGACAAGGAAGGGAGTCGGGCTGGAGAAATGGTTGAAAAAAAGGAGGAGTGAACACAGGCGAGACCGGCAGGTATTCAATGACACTGCACAACAAGTGCTTCGTGCCATGTCACGCATACGGACAGTTATCATGAGGGAAAGGCCCCGATGTTAAGATAAGAGGAGAGTCCTGAAGAGAGACCTGCACAATGAGACATACAAGCCTGCACCGAGAGGTACCCACCTTTCACGCCAGCTCCGATGAAGGCATCAACACGTTGAAGAGAGAAGCATGCGGTAGTGACCACGGTCACCGCCGCCATCGCATAGGTTCCTCGCATGGTGACTTTTTCCTTGTGCCCTAAGGGAAGTCAAGTACGTGTGTAAGACGGCGGAGGAGACTAGCCTGGTATTGCCCCAATTTGTTTTTCAGTGCCGGTGTTACAACACACCAATGAATGACAAAGCGTATCAAGAATACCCATACTATGATTCCTTCGAGACATCACGGCGAATGCGACAGGTGCGGTCTCCGAGAGTCCGTCGTGGCAAACATGATTCAGCATCCATTACCCAAATAGCTTTGAAGCGATATGTCTCTCCGGCGACTCCGCTGGCTACACGATGAAAGCCGCACAAAAATCGACAAGGCAGCGACGGTGCGGACTTCCACGCAACGAATTCCCTTTCCACGTCAGAATTCTACTCCACTCCCTGATCAAAGGGCACGGTTTAAAGTATCTTCTGGGCAATTTCCTGCTTTTGACCTCCCCCCTGCTTACCCCCCGATACCACTCAGGTTACCACCCTACCCATTCCCATCAGCCTCTTGAAAACTGCACACTTGGCAGCGAGGACGGGGAAATGGAGGAGGATGGCCTGGTGGTGGACCTTTATGGACGATGGGAATGCCCAGTGTGTACATTGATCAATGACGGGGGAGATGATGGCGTTGCCACGTGCTGCCGGGCCTGTGAGACTCCGCGGCTCCTTAATGCCCCATGGACATGCCGATATTGCACCCTAATCAACCAGTCCGCGCTCAAACGATGTGATGCATGCGGTAAAAAAAGAAAAAGGAGAAGGCTAGTGGAAGGGGAAGGCGCAGGGCACGGGCAGGACACCGCGCCTACTGGAATCAAGCTGCATGCCCTCGGTCGTGAGAAGCCAAGTCTCCCTGCTACAGCGGCCACTCCCACGTTTCTTCCTTCCCACACCGGCTCTACGTATGCGAGCTGTGCGACTGGTGAGGGAGAAGACGAGGATGACGACGAGGATTTAAGAACACAGGAGGCGTTTGCACGCTCCCTCTTCGACGAGTTCGTGCTACCCATCCAACGGAAAGCCAATTCTCCCTTAAAATGCTTATGCTGCGGCAAAATCCATTCTACACGACGGATCATGACAATGCATTTCGTGAAAATGCATTTAGGAGTGTTTAATGGGGCGTTCGATCTTGAGAATGACAAGGCGCTCCGGGCCCTACGGACACAAGCTGACGAAGCAATGGCTCGTGCGCTGCAACGGGAGGAAAACGGGCTCCCAGGTGAGAATGAAGAGGGAATCACGGCGGAGATGAGGCACGAAGAATCTACGAGTCAGGCATCACCTGCATGTCTTCCAGGGGGAAGACGGGGAGAGAAGAGGCGCACGCACATGCGGAAGCGGCGTTTGCGGATGACCTTTTTGGAGGAGGAGGACGAGGGCGAGAAGGACGAGAGCGAGGAGGAGGAGAGCGAGGAGGAGGAGAGCGACGCGAGCAGCGATGCGATGGGAGATGGAAGTTGGGATGGCGTGCCCGTGGTAGGGCCGACGACTCGGGCGGGCACCACCCTTGTCTACCAACCACGGCCTCCCTCGTCCTACTCGATGGGCCCAGGGAAAGACAGGGAGAGGGAAGGAGGGAGAGCAGGAGGATCAACGCGTCCGGTGCGGGAGTCAGAGCGGGAGATGGAGGAGAGGAAGCGGAAGCGGTTGCCGCTGTTGATGGAACGGACGCGGGAAATTCGGAGCCGGTTGGAGCAGGGCATCGCCTCCTTGCGGGCGGCGGCGGGAGGAAAGGACAGAGGAGGAGAAAAGGAAGGAGGGGAAGGGAAGGGGGAGGCTGAGGAGGGGCAGCGGTCTAGAGCGTCGCTCCTGTGCGGGAGGACTCTGAGAGGCCACCAGGAGCAGGGGCTCTCTTGGCTGCTTTCTCTGCACCGGAACGGGTTGAACGGGATCTTGGCCGACGAAATGGTAGGTTAAGACTGGAATGGCTGGGTAAAAAGAGAGGAGCGGCGCAGGGTTCGTGGAGTCGTTTAGGTATGATGCGATTCTTTGTCAAGCCATCATCTTCTTCCTTCCCTCCCTCCGTTCTTCCTTCCCTCCTTCCCTCCCTCCCTTTTCCCTCCCCTTCTTCCCTCCATCGATGCGCAGGGACTGGGGAAAACCCTCCAAGTCATCGCCCTCCTCCTCCACCTCCACCGTTCTAACCCTATACCGGCGCCGCATCTAATCGTCCTCCCCCTCTCCGTCCTCGATAGCTGGGAGCAGGAGCTGCGAGCGGTCGCCCCCCAGGCCTGTGTCCACGTGCATCGAGGAGAACAAAACGCGCGAAAATTGGCCTTCCGCCGGGCTATTCATGCCCGGGCTGCTCATTTCCGCTGTGCGTCTCGCCCCTGTAAAGCTCCCGGGAGAGCGGAGAGCACCCCGGGGGAGCCTCCTTCTCCTTTCCCGCCCCCTCTCCCCCTCCTTCTCGTCCTCACCACCTACGACATTCTCCTTCGCGACTTTGCCCTGCTCCGTCTGGGACCCCGCGCTCCGCTCCCTTCCTGGCATTATCTTATTGTCGACGAAGGCCACCGGCTCAAAAATGCGCGAAGCAAATTGCTGCACCAGCTGGCCCGCCTGCCCACCGCCCGACGCTTGCTCGTCACGGGCACGCCATTACAGAATGACCTGAAAGAACTCTTCACCCTCCTGGCCTTCATTCAACCCACCGTGTTCCACCACGCCTCAAGCCTGCAAGAATGGTTCGAGAGGGCGTGCGATACAGAGGGAGGGGGCGCTTCGGCCCTCGATAGCGGCCTCCCCCGCCTGCCTCACACCGACGCGTCCCACGGAGGCACGCCAGGGGGAGCCACTGGCACGGGAAGAGCAGTGCGGGAGAAGGAGCTCCGACCGGTGGTGCTGAGTAAGGAGGAGGAGAGTCTGGTCCTCTGCCAGCTGCACAGCGTCCTCCGCCCCTTCCTTCTCCGGCGCACCAAGTCTCAAGTCCTGTCTCACCTTCCCCAGAAACAAGAACGGCTTCTCGCTTGCCCCCTCTCCGCCTGGCAACGTCGGCTCTACCGCCTCTTGGAAGATCTGTCCCGTGCCCCTCCCTCCGCCCCCATCTACCTCCTTCCCCCGTCCTCCGCCCCTCGTCTCACCACCTCCAACCTCCTCAATCAGCTCCGCAAGGTCTGTAACCACCCCTTCCTTCTCCTCGACTCCCAGGACCTCAGCCGCTTTCTCCCCTCCTCGTCCCCCTCCCTCTCCCCTCTCGCCGCCACCTCCCCTTTCTTCCTCTCCTCGTCTGGGAAGCTCCTCGTCCTCGCCCGCCTCCTGCGCCGGCTCCAGGCCCTGGGTCGTCGACCCCTGATATTTTCCCAGTTCACCACATCCCTCGACCTGATCGAGGACTTCTTTATCCATCGGGGGTTGCCCTATTGCCGTCTCGACGGTCGGACGCCAGCTGACGCCCGCGCGGAGATAATCGCCGAATTCAACGGCGGAAGACGTGCCTCGTTCACGGCCTTTTTGATTACCACCCGGGCGGGTGGGGTCGGTCTCAACCTCCAGGCAGGCGCCGACACGGTGATTATCTTCGACAGTGATTGGAACCCGCAGAGCGACGCGCAAGCCATGGCGCGGTGCCACCGGATCGGCCAGACCGAGGAGGTGCTTGTGCTCAGGCTCGTGTCGGTGGGGAAGGGAGGAGGAGGGAAGACGGTGGAGGAAAATTTGCTGGAGGTGGCGCGGGCCAAGATGAAGAAGGAGGCGACCGTGATTGGGCGGGGGAGGTTTACGTGGGGGGAGGCAGGAAGGGGTGGAGGTGAAGAGGAGGGGCGTGATGCAAGATGCCATGGCCAGAAGACAGAAGGGAGCGGGAAAGGGTCTGGAAGTGGAGAGGGAGCCCAGGCATGGACCGAAGGGGAATGTAAGGATATGAGCGAAGGGGAGAGGCACAGGGGGGAAAGCCTTGCGAAAGACGTAGAGAAGCTCGCGTTTCCGTCACACCTGCTGAGCAAGCAGGCGCTGGACGTGGCGTGCGCGCGAAACGAGCACGAGCTGGAACGATTGCAAGCGATCGATGGAGAGGAGGAGGATAGATTGATGGAGGAAAGGGGCATACCCGAGTGGTGGGAGTGGCTAGAAGGGGAAATGAGGAAAGGAGGGGAAGAGGAAGCAGGTACACTGGAAGGGAAGAGGAAGCGGCAGAGGACTGGGCGATACGTCACGCTGGATGAATCAGCGATGTTCAAACAACAGGTGAAGGAGATGAGGGAGGTAATGGAAGAGGAGACATCGAAGGGGCAGGAGGGAGAAACAGGCGGAAGGAAGGAGAAGGCAGGTGCAGGGCGGAGGCCTGACAGCCAAACGAGGCGGGTAGAGTCTCAAGACAAAAGAAGCACGGCCTCACGCACCCAAAACAAAGTAGGAAGACAACAAACGAGGGAGGCAGCTGCAAGATGTACGGCCCTTGATGAGAATAAAAGCCGATTGAAAAGGGTGAGCGGCAGAATGATTACGGAGGAGGAGGGAGAGAAAGAGGAAATAGACGATGACGTTAATGTGAATGCCGGTGACGAGGAAGACGCAGATAAAACACAACAAAAAAACGAGGATAAAGGTAGGGCTGAGAAAAAAGAAGAAGAAGAGGAAGAAGAAGAGGAAGAAGAAGAGGAAGAAGAAGAAGAAGAAAATGATGACGATGATGAGATATCGGATGACGAGGCTGACAGAATGGATGACAAAGACGACGACAGCTGGGATGAGTGGGACCTTGAAATGTCCGAAAATGAGGAGGACTAATTGGATCAAAAATACAGAAATAGAGTTCCAAAAGGAAATGAGGACCGCACTTGCAGTTAATTAAAAAGCACGTACAAAGAAAAAACAGGGATCGTAGAAAAATCCTTCCATTTTGGTCCCCAGATGTTGATCATAACTATAGCTTCATACATCTGTTTTTGATTGGTACACTTGCTTTGGTTGACATGTCCAGTCTTGAGTATTTTACACGAGAACCCGTTCATCTTGTCCTTATTTGGTCCCCCATTGCATGGCATTCTGCCCTGTGAACGCCGCATCCCGTTGTGCCTGTTCTCTTCGTTCCGTCTGCTCCTTCAATCGCTCGCCTCCACCCCCTTGCTTAAAATTGTTTCTCCGGGCCTCTGCAGCCTCTGCGCGGCGTGCCCGGAGTGCTTCCTTCTCGTGTGCACTTAGGACGTATGGGCTAGCGCCATGGTCTCCATGTGTGTCACCGGCAGATGCAGTCGTGCCACCGCTTGCACAACAACAAAGGGCTCCCATCCTATTTGATATAATAGGAGTATGTATGAGTGTGTTGGGTTTTTCTTCGGCTAGTAAACGGATATCACAGAGACCGCGATCTACAGGATTGCAAGCTGACTCCAGTTTATTGGTTTATCATTTTAAACGCCAGCGCAAGAACCCTATTCCAGCCTCAAAGTCAAACGAGGCTCTTATCTAAGCTGGCATGTACGTCCAAGGCCTGCCTGGCATACTTTCCAGGTGCTGGGTCGTAGTAAATTAGGCATGACCGTTGCAACGACTGACGAACATGCCAACGCTTCTGCTTCAACTTGCGAAAGATTCGCTCTCTGTGCAGCTCCGTAAACCAATAGAAACCCAGCAAAAGTTACTGTGGCTCTCATCAGGACGGTATTGTTTGAAATGTATATATCGATTTGAATTGAGTGCCAGAAGGCTACTCCATACTAGGGATTTGGTGGAGCAGCAACGCACGATACTCACTCCATTCTGACCTCCCTGCTTCACGTGCCAGGCATCGAACAGGCCCGGAGCCGTAGCGTACCCTACTTTGTGGGTTTCTCGCTTCCCAGCAACGTATGGAGGAGCATGATTTCTTTGACAAACTGCTTCAGTCGAATTTGCCCGTGCCTGAATTTCCGACACAGGGAAAGCCGTGGGTACAAGACGATATCCAGCAGTACTTATTTATCTTCAGTAGCTGTATCGACAAATGACACTGTGGTCCCGCTTCAAAGAATAAAAAAAGGTGGTGGCGCGGCTCTCACTACGTCAATCTCTGACTTGGCGGCCGTACCAGTGCATCCTGCTATTGCGTTGCCAAGATATGTGATGGACGAGGAGGTGGAGGTACGTGCTGGTGTCTTGGGGCACAACTCTCGATTTTACATGCTTCATCAGCTCATCTCGATGGTTCAATCTATGATCCATGTAATGTGGTACGAATATTAACTTTGTACTTCTATTAGTTTTATGTTTCCGACAATCCTCACGTTGTCGTCATCATTGCCTTTCTCCTAGCGGTGCTTCGCATGCGCGGTCCCCTTTGATTTCGCGCAGAGACGTCATCACTGTCGGCGTTGCCGCAACATTTTCTGTGCGGCTTGTACGTCCCGAGAGCGGCCCGTCCTGCTCTACAGGCTGTCCGATCCTGTCCGTGTGTGTCTTCGCTGCGGAAACGAAGTAGGAAAGGAGAATGAATTTGTGGACCGGCATTTAAAGGGCTTGACGGAAGGGTTGGAAGTGACGGTGACACGGGGTGTCAGCGCCGTGCTTGGCCGACGACAGCCAGTCTCTCTCATTCTCTCTGCAGATCTGAAGACACTCCAAGTCGTCGATCTTCCTTCGCTTCCCGCCTACCACGACGCCTCCCGCCCTCCGTCTTCGCTCGACTGCCCACGCATCCTTATGCACTTCCCCCTGGTGGACATTGGTGGGGTCTCGGAGGAAGGCCCACTCTCCTTCCTAATCTTAACCAGCACGGGCGTTCGACGCAAATTTGAAACGAGCGGACCGGGGCAACGGCAGGCATGGGTGGCGGCGATACGGGAAGCGGCGCGGCTTCTCCCTTCGATGGCAGGGTTGCGAAAGAGAATCGAGGAGGAACGGATCCAACGTGCGACACAAGAGAGGATGGCGATGGCGGAGCGACATGAAAAGGATGCGTTGCTAGCGAAGAAAAGGGAGAAGGCGGCCCTCCGGCATGCCATCGCAGACAAGTACGGTCTGGCGAGAAGATGAATCACAGGCTTCCAAGTCTCCCGTATGCCGAGGGATCTGGACAGAAAAAAAGCAACTTGTGGGCTGCTACAGCGGTATGAAGTGAAGGGTAGATGTGAGACAAATGGGGACCGTATGTGCAGCCGTGTAATGATGGATGGGGTGACAGAGTGAGGACGTGGGGGGGTCAGGGGGCAGGGAAGGGGCAGGCAAACGAGGCGGGATTAGATGCTTGTCGTGTCCCCAAAGTATGTACAAACGACCGAACCGAACCTTAAAGAAAGTGCTAAAGTAAGACTGGAACCGTGTTCGTGGTTGAGAAACGGGCTCGCGAGACGCTCCTTGAGTGCTCCTCCCCCTGTTTCGGGAGGCTGGTGGCGGCCCATTTAATTCTCCACTTCTCCGCCTTCCCCTTTGCCTCTATTTTGCCCTAGTAACGTCAAAACCGCGCTACTTTCTCTCCACTCAATCATCATCACCACCGTGCTTCCCCTTCCCTTGAACATCCGATGTCTTTCTGCCTTCCTGTGGCCTGCCGTATGCTCTGAGTTTCTTCTTTCTCTCAAGCCGCAACGCCATCCGCCCAGCCTGTGTCCACCTCTTCCCATAGCCACACGCATTCAAGCCGGACAACTTACTTTCCCCTTGACCCCTTTCCACCCCTTCCCCTCCATGCCCTTAACGGTTTCTCACAGCCAGACACTCTGTCAAGCTTCCTCGCGCCCAACATTCCCCCTTCGCGCCCCAGGCGTCTCCCGCAGGTGAGTTCACCACCTGCCTGGCCTGTGTCTGCCAACCATCCCCCCTGTCCCTCTCCCCCGCCCTCTTGCCGTCGTCAATCTTCTCCTCTACAGCTCCACCCGGCCCCGCCCCGCCCCTGCCTTGCCCATGGGGAGCCCCGCCGCGCCCCCCATCTTGGCCATCTCACTCTCGAGGTCCTTCATGAAGGCCTCCAGTTTCGCAGGGTCCTTCTGCAGCTCCTCCTGAATGGATGGTAAATAAAAGTCGGAACCGGTGCAGGTGTCTGCTGACTACCAAAAAAGGACCCGAAAAGGCGGGGAGGAAGGGAAGGAAGGAGGGAGGGGAAGAGGGAGGGAGGGAGAGCTTACGGTCAAGGCTTGGGCCTGTTGCATGGCCTCCGCAAACATCGGAGATTCTGCCATCTTCTTCATCTCGCGCTGGAAGTCCGGATCCGCCATCTGAAGAAGGTCGAGAAAATAAGGGAAAGAACGGATATCAGCACGTGAAAGGCCTCTGCGCAAGGAGCGACGAGAGTCAAGGGCAGCTTAGGGGGAGGAGAAAGATGGAAAGGGTGAGAAGGTGGAGTGAAAGAAAAGCGGCGGAGAGAAAAAGCCCGTCCACAAAATTACCAGGGACTCCACCTCCTTGACGACCGCCGGGTCCTTGAGCATGTCCATGGCCTGCATTAGTCCTGAGGGGTCTTGGACCGAGGCGGCCAGGGTCTCCAGTCCCGTGCGTGCCGACTCCGTGCCATCCTCCGCATTGCCTTGCATGGCCGCCAGCATTTTGGATTGGAAGGCCTCCAGGGCCTTGGGGTCATTGGCCAGCTTTTCCGCCATTTTTAACGACTCCTTGACAGCGTCGCTGTTCATGTATCTGGGAGGGGGAAGTGAGAGGAGCAGATTAGCTCGAAGACGATACGTAAGACGCAGTGATGATTGAGGGAAATAGAAACATCTGCAACCCCAGTGTAAGACTCGTCAATCCATTTTCGGTCCTTTCAGAGAACGACTACTCAAAAGTTCCGAGGGATAAACATTATCACCACTTACTCGGCCATGTAAGCTTGGAATTCTGGGTCCTCCAATAGCGTCTCTACCTCACGCATGATCTCTGGATCTTTTTGCATGTTCATGAGCTCCTGCATGCCGCTGGGATTGGCAACTAAATGGGATGGAGAGAGAGATTAAGCAAGGTCAAGACTCGACGGCCTCGAATCCTTGGGGTTGATCGTCTGGTAGTATAAAAGAGCATTTCTAAAAATGCAAAATGGTTTATGAAGGAGATCGAGGTCATATATACATGATACTTAGCAAAGAAAATACGCACAAGTCATATCAAGAGGTCTTGCTTCAATAACACAATCATCCCCCACCCTATGGATCGATCAATTGCATCACTTACAAAGGTCTTGGAAGGCTTCAAGTCCCATATTCGCGCTTTCAGTGCCTGTAAACACTTTTTCTTCATGTTGTTGCTCCTGTTGCTTCTTTTTTTTGGCCAGTTTACTGAAAAGGGCGTCCGCAGAGGAAGAGACAAGGAAGAGGACGAGGACCCCCAAGAGCAAAGCCACGGGCCTCAGAAAGGATGCTGGGCGACTCATGATGCGTTTTTATTTGCCTAAGAGGGCACAAATAACAAAATGGCACGAATAAGAAACTTAAGACTTTCGTACGTCAACTTCTTCCCGCGGGCGTCGTGTTTCAGATCATAAAGTGGCCTGACAAGTGCCTGCAGCTCGAGCAACAGCACCAGCGGCCCGGGTTCAAGGATACTACGTCCCTGCCTCCTCTTTGAGGCCATAACCATGACCAATACTGCCAAAGTTGCCCGACACGCCATTGATGACACGTCCTAGCAGGTGCATGCTACCCTGCGACCACCCTTCCAAGCCTCCAGGGCCTGCCGTGGCATGGTTTGACGCCTCGCAGAGATTCGGGCACTGCTCCCGTGTTGGTTGACGGCGGGAGGCGGGAAAGTCGTATATCATTTGCTTCGCCAAGCCTTCTTTCTAGGCGATAATTTCACTTCCAGCTTGGCTCCTGCCCTGCGTGTGCATTCCCCCAAGGTGTGCGTCCTGTTTTAAGGCTCGGAGGAGGTCTTAAGTATGGCGTCTGATAATGTGTCGTAGACGAGTGTCACCAAAAGAGTAAGGAAATGGATGGTAATCTCTCTCTCCCCCCCCCTCCTAGGGTACAGAAATCGGAAGGACGCACACCAGCTTTCTTGCCTGCACCTACCACCAGCACGATGAAAATAACAACACCACAGATTACATGGCATGGAGGTGAGGCTGGTAAGAATGATCCAGTGTTGAGTGCGGATGTACATCCCTGCGGTGTTCTGGCCACGGGGGGGGCAGACGCGGAGGTGCGGGTAAGTCGATTTGGGCGATCGACAGGGGAGGCCGATAAAGAAAGAGGGGATGGCAAATATGTGGAGTGCACGTGCATCTGTCATACATTCGTCGGCCACAAATGCTGTTCATCTCGCTTTACGAGCCTGAGAGGGCGGGGAAGGCGACACTTTCTTCCCTCCTTGGTCGCCACGGAAGGCTGTGGCAGTCTTCTCTGTGAAAGTGATTGGTTACCTCTTCGACTCCCCGCGATGACCGCTGTGCCCTATCTATGCAGCATAAAACTTGATCATGATTTCATCCCTCCCTTTCTCCACCCCGCATTTTCAGCTCTGGCTTCTCCACCTGGACGAGAACGAGGAGAGCAAATTTCAAGACTACCTCTACAATTTCGAAAACCACCAACGCTCCGTCAACAGCGTGCGCTTCTCGCCGGATGGACGCGCGCTCGCGACTGCAAGTGACGGGGGCGTGATCTTCGTCTACCTCCTTCCCCCCGGGCGCCCCACCCGCTTTTGGCGACGGCCCATGTGCCAGCGGATGGTCCTCTGCCGCCTGGTTAGGACCACGCAGTCCGACATCTACGACCTAGCCTGGTCCCCGTCCTCCCGGGAGCTCTGCAGCGTGTCGGTGGACAGCAAGGTGGCGGTGTGGGACGTGACGGGCGAGAAGAGCCCCTTGCTTTCCACGTTCACCAGTCACAGCAACTACGTCCAGGGCGCCTGCTGGGACCCGGCGGACGAATTTTTGGTCTCTCAGAGCAACGATCGGAGCTGCAGGGTGTACGTGAGGAAGGAGGTGAGGGGAAGGAAGAAGAAGCGGAAGAAGAAGAAAGGGGAGGAGGGGGGGAAGGAAGGGAAGGAGGAGGCAGCGCCGCCCACCGAGTGGGTGGAGCAGGGACTGCTGCGTCTCGCCTGCCGTGAGGAAGGTGGTGGGGAGGAGGAAGAGGAAGCGGGGCGGGAGATAAGCAAGCTGGTTCCGGTTGCGTCCTCGACGCCAGTGGTGTCGGAGGAGAGAAATGCCGGTCAGGGACATCGGGGAGAGGGGCATGGAGGAGGGAAGAGGGACGACCACGTCACCGGCGAGCACGCGCCGGCTCTGACGCAGGCGGGAACACCCGTGGGCAAGGAGGGAGAGGAAAAAAAGCCAGAGGAGACGGGGGCGGTGGAGACGGAGGTCTCAGGGGTTGGTCAGGAGGGAGAGGAAGGGAGGCAGGGCACGATGGAGGGCGAGGTGAAAGAGCGGGGCGAGGAGGGTCCCCTTCCTGGCCAAGGCGGCAAACCCGCGTCCAAACGTACCCCTCGCCTCCACCTCTTTGCGGACGAGACCGTCCCGTCCTTCTTCCGCCGACCTGCCTGGTCCCCAGACGGCTGCCTCCTCCTCACGCCCACGGGACTTCTCCCTCCCTCGGGGCACAGGGGCGGGCCCGAAGGAGGCAACAAAGCCGGCGGCGGCAGTGCCCCGACGCGTTTTGCCACGCACGTGTACGCGCGAGGGGCGTTCGCAAAGCCTGTGCTCGAACTGCCCCACCCGGGCGGAAAGGCTTCGGTCGTCGTCCGCTTTTGCCCCCAACTTTTTGCCCTGAAAACCCAGGAGCGGAAAGACCTGCCCTCCCTCCCTCCATCCCTCCCTCCCTCCCGCCCGACCTCCTTCCTGCCCGCCGGCACGCCCGCGGGGGAGGAGAAGACAGAGCCCTCCCCCGATCCCCCTCCCTTTTTGACGAACCTGCCTTACCGGATGGTCTTCGCGGTCTTGACCGTGGGCGGCATTTATGTGTACGACACCCAGCACCATTTCCCTCTGGCGGTGGTGAAGAACTCGCATTACGCCCCCTTGACCGATGCGGCCTGGGTCAATGACGGCTCCGCCCTGGTCGTCACCTCCATGGACGGATACGTGACGGTAGTGTGCCTCCCGGAAGGGGAGCTAGGGGCGAAGTTGGAGCTGGAGAAAGTTCCAGGAACGGTCCAGCGGGTCCACGGGGCGCACTACGACGGGATCAAGAGGGAAGCGGAGGAAAGGGAGGAGGAAGAGGAAGAAGAAGAGCGTGAAGAAAGGGAGCGGAGGTCAGGGAGGGAAAAAGTGAGGGAGGAGGAGGAGAAACGGAAGGCCAGGAGGCAACAAGAAGAAGCGGAGGAGGAGGAGAAAAGACGGGAGGCTCCGGTAGACAGATGCAGACAAGCTGGGGAGGTTATCGATGTGTGTGACTCCGAAAAGGAGGACGGAATGGCAGAGGCGACAGCGAATTTGGAGGGGCCCTCGGGGGAGGGCGAAGAGGGAAGGAAGGATCCTCAGAAAGGGAGGGGAGGGAGGACGGAGGAGGCGGGCATCCTTTCCGACAGCGAGTCGCTTCACAGTGAAGAAGTCAGCGAGGAGGAGGATGACGAAGGGAATGGACAGAAGGAGGAGGCAGGAGAGGGGGCGGTGGCAGGAGAGGGGGCGATAGCTGAAGAAAGTGACGACGAGTGGGAGGAGAAGAGGATGGCGGTCGCCACAGGTACTGGGACTAGAAAGGGAGAGCACAACCATGCGCAGGAGAAAGGGGAAGCGTGCCATGGCGTCAAGCGCAAGAGTGACGAGGGTGGCAAAGAGGAAGGAATGGTCCAGGAATTAGGAGAGAAGCAGGCCCAAGGCAAGAATGACGATCCCCAGTCCACTCTGACGCCGGGAAGGAAGACGCGAACGGTGCCAACAGCCAGTCCTATCCATGCACAGGGGTCTCCCTCTGCAGCCCCGCTCAATTTATCGCATAGCAGCAGCGATAGCGCCGTATCCAGCGCACAGAAGAAGAAACGCATCCGTCCCACGCCCGTGGGGGAAAACCATGCTGCTGAGGTGTTTGCGGCCGCGGCGGGCGTGGGCGAGGCGAGGTTGCCCGTCGCGCGGCTAATGACGGACGAAGGGAGCAGGAGCAGCTGTCAAGGGACAGGAGTCTTGAAGGAGGCCAATCGTGGACCTGCTGCAGCGCCACTTAAGATCGCGGAAAAGGCAAGCAACAAGCCTGTGAAAAAACGCTTGGCACCCACACTCATCTCCTCTTCTCTGTCCTGAGCTTGCGGAGGGAAGAAAATTCAAGGATGCCGTAGAGAAGGGAGGGCCTGGTGCGGAAGACTCACATCTCACATGAGGGTCCTAGCAATACGCGAAAAGAGACGCTTAAAGGTAAAGCGGAGCGATACCGCTTATCTCGGCGGCGGTATCGCCCTTGTCCATCCACACAAAGTCAAGAATGTGTGGCAAGCAGAGCGGCATCCTTGGGTGAGTATGGAGTAGAGAAGGACAATGCTGGAGGGAGAAGACTGTCCAGTATAGAAACTGAAATGAAATGTTTTCAGAAATGGTAGTGGGCAATGAGAACTGGATAGTTGTGATTGATGGAGGATGCCTTATATGTGAAGAGAGATATCAGCTTACTGCGTGAGCAAGTCTTCACGACCAAGCTTACGAGCGAGAACATGGCAAAACGAAGAGGGGCGGTGCGATTAAGCATTATACACCAAAGAAAAAATTCTTCATTTTACAGACGAGGACCCATCCAACATGTATCGATGCGTTAGCCTCACTTTGTGCATGGCCATGCTCTGCAGGACAGAGGGGCCGTCGAGGGAAATCATCCAGTTATCGTATCGGCCTACAGCCTGCTCTATACATGACCCTCCTGAAAATGGATTTTTTTTCACTCAGCGGGGGGCAGATGTGGTATTTCTTCCTCCTGGTGCAGGGCGGCCAACGTGGTTTCGTAGCCCAGGAAAATGCAGGCATTTAGCGGGAAAGCCCGGATCAAAGCGACAGGTAGCCCTCGAAAGAAAACGCCTATGCCCTCTTGTTGGTAGCTTTTCTTCGCGCAGTCCCAAACATTGTCGTACACCCCAGGCAAGGCACTTTGCATTCGGCTTTTTAACACGTCGAGACAGTAGAAAGGAGGGAGCCATTGGACTGTCCCGGCCACGCCGCCTGCAAGGAGGAGAAGATGGGGAGGCAGGGGCGTCGAGGACGAAGGCTTCCGGTTTACTCTATTCTTTTCATGGCTGCTGCTGCCAGAAGCGTTCGATGCAGCCATCATTTTTTGGAGGGCGCGAACGTTCATCTCATACTATGCCGACAAGGGTGGAGGAAACATGGAGGAAAGGCCGGTATACAAGCTTGTGAGCTGGCGCTTCGAAGTTTTCGCGAAGACACCATGGAAAGATGTTAGAACGTGACAGTGACGTCATGATCAGTTTTACTCACAGTATTGCACGTTTTTCACAAGTCTCGCCTCCTCCCAACCTACCAGGGGATAGTATACAGCAAATTGAGGCACCTCCCTCAAAGCTGTTGCATCTAAACCGCGAAATAGGCCATTATACAGGCCTTCTTTCCTCACAAGCTGTACCAGGCATTCACCTGACCATCGGTAGGGGGCTTTGTCAACCCCGCCAGCGGCTTTTCGGACTTGCATGACTGATTTTATTCTTTCGAATATTTGACGCGCAGGACTCTGTAGAAGCCCAGCCCATGCACCTGATGCTGTCATTTCCCCCAGTGTCAGCTCTCGTTTGTCGTCGCCTTTCCGAAAAAAGCGCGTGCCCTGACCATACCCAGCAAAGGAGATCGCGAACGTCACACCAAAGCCAGCTTGAGGGCTCAATAACCCTCGGTACAGGGAGCTAATTCCACCCTCGCGTACCATCGAACGTATCACATCGATAGGGCCTTTATAGTGGGGATATGCCTGTAATCGGACTTTTGCAGTATCTAGAGGAAAGATCAAAGTGATGCCTACGACGCCTCCTACCGTTCCTGGGGTGTTTAATATTTACGGATTAATATGTAAAAAAATTATGGGCAACAATTAATTGATGAATTTTGACCCTAGAAAGAGCACCGTATAACTACTTCAGGGAATTAAAACATGCTGAGGATGTACATGAGAACGCTATCGTCTACATGTCGATCTTTTCGTAGGAGGGCGGAAGTATGCTATCGATAATAAAAGCATCGTAAGTACCTGCCAAGAGCTCATGTACAAATTTATTGTCCGCTACCATCATCACTCTGTCTTGTGTGCTATTGCTCTTGTCGCCTAGGAGTCAGTGAGGTGTTATGTGAGCATAGTTGTCTAGGTCTTAATGGGACTTGCTTCACCCAGCGGGCTCGGTCAACGGCGAGCTTTTGCTTCTTGTGCCGTCAAATTCCGCGTGGTTTGTGTCCACATCCGACGCCTTTAATCCCACGACCTTCATAACAGCAGTTTGGGAAATTGATGACATATTCCACGTCTGGCTCTGCTCGAGAGCTTCCATCAATGGCGCAGCAGATGCTTTCTTGCGAGGAAGAGGCAAAGCTCCCGCCCAGTGTGATGATCAGGGCAGGCGACGAACTGAGCGACTTCTTTATGCACCACAACGCGTGACACTTACCCTTTCCCCCTCCAATGCATCTCAGACAACCACTCAGTTGCACCCCCAAAAAAGTAGAGACGATCTCAGAACCATGAGCAGCGGCGGCGGCAGCAATAGCAACAACCGGGTGTGCCATTTCAAGCTTGTCCTTCTGGGCGACACAGCAGTTGGCAAATCATGCTTGGTTGTCCGCTTCGTCCGAGATGAGTTTTTTGAATACCAGGTACGAGATATGACATGAGGGTAAAAATGGGGGCGTTTAGTAAGGGAATAACGAGGTTGGGGGGGGAAAGAAAGAAACCTTCATCGGTTTACATTATGAGAGCAGGAACAGCCGTGTCTCGGGGATTGCCAGTAGAAGGGGTTGACCTCAAAAACGTGACAGTAAACTCAGCTTTAAATTTAGATCAGCAATCTAAACGGAAGCATGGTCAGGAAAATGGTAATTCATGTCTGTGTCGAAAAAGATAAGTCGGTGTTAACTTACTCCCTACCTTCTTCCACCATTCGCTGTTACACTCCTTCACACGTCACGTGAGCTAGGAACCTACCATTGGTGCAGCTTTCCTTACGCAAGCTGTAGTACTGGAAGATTCCACAGTAAAATTCGAAATTTGGGACACAGCTGGCCAAGAACGTTACCGGTCGCTAGCCCCCATGTACTACAGAGGAGCTTCGGCGGCTATTGTCGTTTATGATGTTACCAATGCGGAGAGCTTCAAAGGTGCCAAATCGTGGGTCAAAGAGCTACAAAGGCGGGGAGATCCCAGCGTAATCATCGCCCTGGCAGGAAATAAGGCGGATCTGGCGGGGACGCGTAGGAAGGTTGATTTAAAGGAGGCCGAGGAGTACGCCCGAGAGAATGGCTTACTGCATTTCGAAACCAGCGCAAAAGATGCTCAAAATGTCAAAACCCTTTTTGTAGAAATCGCGAAGCGATTGCCCAAGGCAGTTGCACCCGTGGAGCGGGAGGCTTTTCCTATTGTGGCCCCGAAAGCATCAAAACGGTCTTGTTGCTGAGAGAAAGTGAGGCACATGCGAAGGTCGGCAGGGTGGTTGTCCATAGGCTCGTTTAAGGTGATGATCAAGACAGTGGAAGCGTAGGGATTGATAAGTGTACGTCAGAGCGCTGAGCACGGTAGGAGCTCCTCGCTTTTTTTGGCGGAAACTTACAGGTCAATTTGGGGAGCGGCAAGAGTATAAGCAATGTAAATCATGGTAGGAAGGAGAGATAGTGGAGAAATGGAGAGACGGGGTTCACAGCAAGGAAAAATTAAATGGTAAGGTGGATCACTAATAGCAGAGAGAGCTTGCGATGGTTGTGATCGCACGTAAAATTGGGTCAAATACATGCACCCGATAGGCTCTCATGCAGCTTGATTTTGCGTGAGACTTTGAACCACTTTATTCCACGGCAAGTCTCCTGATACGATCGCGACAAAGGTACGATTATCATGGTTGTGGTACTGCCAAGGTGTAAAAGTTGACTCTCCGCTCTTCTTTGCGTCTCCGGTCCATATCTTGCTGCCCCTCGAGCCATCGACATGCGATGCTCCATTTGCAGCGGTCGCTGCCTTGTTTCAATAATATAGAACCGAGGAGTTTGAGGAGGCGGAGTCTACAAAGAAGGTACCTACTTCAGTCTTGATCCAGCTTCTAGTGGTTGAAAACTTCCTAAACAAACCTAAGCAACAAATCAATGAAACCTCCCTATACATATCGACCATTTTTGGAATAAGCACACGTTATATCTTTCTTCTTTCCTTATAACGGTAAAATTAATTTCCAACATTGCATTTTCGACATCCCTTCGCAATTTACCACTTCATGCTGCAAGGCATGCACTCATTTACTTCATTTACTTTTACGTCGCCATGGTGTCTAGCTCGAAGAGCATGCTGGGGTCGGAAAGAACTCTGTGTGCACAGAAAGAGAGGATGGTGAGTATCGACTTGGACGTAAGTGTGATGTGATATTTTTTACTTACTTTCTGACGAGCGGGTCCTCGCCCGTAATGAGGTCGAAGACCTTGGGCTCCTCCTTCATGACGATCTCTCGGAGCACCTTCAGAGCCTCGGGTTCTTTGCCCTTGAACTCCGACAAATCGATGGCTGAGTGCAGCGACGGGGAGGAAAAGGATTCGAAGTAAGGGTAAGCAAAACAATAGTAACAGTCATTATACGAAGTTCCGATTCAAGCCACTTACTATTCCCCCACAGGCTGTCGGCAATCCTGTCGTGGAGCTGGCCGGTGGCTTCCGGGTCGCCCTCCTGCGTGTGAATGCGACGAACAAAACAGATGAGTTCGGGATAGATGGTACTGCAAATCCTCTTTTCTAGAAACGTACCTCCACGCGTCGGACAAGCTCCGTCATACGTCTCTCTTCTTCTGTCAAAGCTCTGTGGGAACCATCCGGATTTTGTGTGACAGGACTCATGGCATCCGAGTACTTTTGCATGATGGTGGCCATCCCCACAGGATCCGCCATATCCTTCATATTTTTAATAGCGTTTGAGACAAAGTTTCGGTAACTCTCAAGGACACTAAGGCTCTGTTACATGTTGATTGGAAAAAAATGACGGGAGTTGCGGTGCTTAGTGGGATGCGGGGCACGTATATAAAACTTCCAAAGCTCGCAGGTACACCTCAATCTTATCTCCTCACTTACATCAGCTTTTGTGAACAATTCTTTGGGCTTGGCGCTCAATTCTTTCACCCCATTAAGAACCTTGAACATGGGAAAAACTGCAAGAGGAGAAAGGGAAGCATTTGAGAATGACGGCGACGGAAGCAAGCTACCCAAATTGTACCTAACGGAGGGTCACTGGCGTACCTTGGAGCAATTGGTAGGAGACTTCCGGGTTTTCAAAGATCTCTTGCATCTCTTTTCCCATGCTCATGTCAGCGAGGATGCCTGCATGGTCGCCGTTTATTAAGCGTCTGGCACCACTAAGGACAGAGTCGAAGCTCCAGGAGTCCTGAATATCCTCCTCTTCTCCAGCACTTGTGGCTGTAGCCGCAGTTGCATCTGTGGCCATCATGCGTTTGACACGCTGCATAGGACCGCCTTTCTTCTCGCTTTCAGCAGCGTGGCACGCGGTGACTGCTCCTATTAGCAGGGCGATGACATGGAAACGCATGGCTTCTGGAAGGTCAGGTTGCTCCCTATACTATTGGACATTTCGATGAGATGACGCAGATGTATATTTCATGTGCATTGTAATGTTCCAAGAGATCAAAGTAGATTTGTTCCCTATCCTTCTTTGGATCCCGTCGTTACATCCATACCGTCCCTCTTTCTCTTCGCAATCAAGCCATAAATTGAGGCTTTAGACCAGATACTGACACGATCTCAATCGAATAGAATATGGCTCGATCGTATTAAAAATAGATTCAGTATCCGTACCGTAAGAAAAGGAAATGTCGCAATCCATTTTCAGCCTCTCAAGCATTGGAGTGCGCGCCTTTGACACACTTGCTGAGAGCCAACGGACGACACTGCAAGTGCAGAAGACCGATACTTCTGCCCTTGCACAAACACGCATAAGAGCGTGATTCCCCTCGCTGCTCTTCAAATATACAACAGGTCCCGTTTCTTTGATGAGACCAGCAAGGCTATTGTCCCGTAGGACTGGCTCGTTCTGAAGGTATATGGGCCTGCGAACGAGTGCGGGTTGTCCTGCCTGTGGACACCCCCCGCTCTGGCGTCATCGAATCTCAACGGCCGCCCGCTCTCTTCATGAAAAAAACTTTCTATCTCAGGATAATCTGGAAGAATAGTCAAGAACCCATTAATTATATGCTTCCAAACCCGACCATAGATCATGTGTAACATCTTGCATCTGTCCCTGTACTCAGTCACAGACTTATGATGGTGTTCAGCGCAATACAGTTGTTGAACTATGTCATTTGAATTTTTCAATTTTTGGATCGTTTGTCTTCCTGGAGGGGGATAGACGGGGGAGAGTGAAGAGAGATCGAGAGAAAGAAAGCCTCCCTGAAAGCTCTTATTTCTACTCAAAAATCGTGGGCAGCACTTTCAAATATCAATTTAAAAATAAACTTCTTCGCAATCATCAGATCCTACGAAAAGTGCTCAATATACAAGGCTGCTTCTACCATAATGAATGCAGACATTTATATCTTGTAAAATGAAGGAAATTCTGTTTGCTACGCACAAGTGACCAAGTACCGCAGTAGTATTCTTTTGCATTGAAGTCTGCAGTGCTACTTAAGAACTTTTATTCGAACAGTTGAGAGGAATGACAAACAAAGTTGACGTACAGCTAGAAGTTCATCTGTTCGTATGGTGTGTTCATGCTCTTCAACTATTATGTGAGTGTAAAAAAGAATTTCTTGTCCAATCTGTCTATGGATAGGGTTTTTTGATGCAATAGATAGTAAGGCATTTCGTGAGACAATGCTGAATGACAAAAGTAAGTATGTATTGGGCTGAAAATAACTGCTTCAAAGGTAAGATCAAGAAGAAACAAATATGAATCTATCAATTGTAATGTAATGACAATTGAATTCGCATCGAGTTTCATAACAAGGACTTATTTGGTGTTGTTTTTCTTTCCATCCGACAGAAGCGTGAGCAAAACGTATGACTGCTTACGTCTAAATCGTTTCATTTCCGCTCTGATTCTTAGTGCTGAGAATAATGTGTAATGCAGGCTCACTTTACGGATTTTTTTGAATTTGAAATGAGCCTTTGGATTCTCGTCAAAGACTTGATTGATAGTTTCTGTCTTCCAAATCTCTGCCCACCTTCAAGGGCCTTTTTCCCGTGACAGTTGTGGATCCTCTTTGGCAGAATAAGACAAAGAGTGTTCGCTTACGCACATCTTTTTTCTCATGAATAGAATTAGAGACATAACAGTCTGGGCCTTGCAATTTTGACCTGACGCTCAAAAGTGTGCATGATTTTTGGAAAAAGATAGATGCATTCTTTGTTACCCTAAGATATACGTAAAAAGACCACACAAGCCTGCAGAGAAGCTGTTTCTTCTACATGTCGTCAGGTTTGTCGATAATTCGGCAGAATGATGCACATCGAGCGTGTCGCGATGGTGATGAACAACTCGTCGCATAAAAAGTGATTGCAGCAAGCCGGAAATATGGAGGAGCATAAAGTATAACGTGGATCCATGTCCCAATATTTTTCTGTTTTGAAGTGTACCTCAAGGTGTAAGACCTGGGTGCACGCACCTCCCCTTTTCAGGTCTATCACGGCAGTATAATCAATATTGACGAGACCATTGAAGAAGTAAGCATCAAACCATCAACAAAGTCTTATGCTTGCCTGAATCCATGTAAAAAATTATAAATGTTTATCTTTGTTTGTGTGGATATGTTGAAAACGTGACATAAAGCTCGGCTACTTGGTTAGGCTCTGTCTCTTACATGCATCCAAACGTAACATGGTAAGTCTTAAACGTCTTTCCAGCTGCTGGTCATAGTCAAATAACATCATGTGAATAAGTAAAGCAATATTTTTACACGAAGCGCTCTAAACCTTCAATTTTATGGTTGTGTATTTGTTTGTTTGTCCAACCACTGGCAGACCCAAACCAAATCATATATTTGGCGACAGATAAAAACAATGTATTTAAAACGAATAAAGCTTGCCCAAAAGACAATACTTTGAGGAATACATCCTCTGATGTAAAAATTGAAACAAATTAGTGTCCTTTTGCTGTCTTTCGTCTCGTGCTTCGCTCTCAAAATCGTACTCTCCCCACCCCCCAGTAATGGCGTCATCGCCACGGTGTCTTATGACAGGATCTTGTGACAATTGTCCAGCCTTGAAGGTACGAGGTAGGAGAAAGCTGAAATTTCCAGTACATTTTATTCCGGGTATGCTCATCACGCCCAGACGGCTCCTTTTCAACCCAGAAATCGTACAAGCGTGACAATTGACACGAATGAGACCATGCGTTGGCCAGTGACCCGAAGACACCCCGATGCCGGTTACCTGACCAACTCGTTCACACAGATTCAAAGCTTTTTTCAGGAGAGAACCTAGACGTCCAAGGAGAGGAGTGCTGATTAGATGTACTTGCAAATTGCTTTGTCCTTGGTCTTTTTGTTTTTGTTGTTTGATGGTCTTTTATGCGGCTTAAAGGATAAAGCTTGGTGTTTTGATCGGTGGGAACGTCTACTTGACGACTTGCTAACATCGTAACGGTGACCAGGACGTAGACATGGGCCGGACCTCGAAGAGACACTGAACGCACACCGCAAGTCGAGCAGTTTTACCGGTCAATGGCATGCTTGAAGTTCTATTTATACCCTAAAATTCCATATAATAAGATGCGACAAGTTCCATTTTGACTCTGACAAACGTTTTTAGATAGTGCGAGTGGGCCTTTTCCATGAGGGTAAAAGTGCGTATAAGTTTAAGCTCACAAACAACGAAAAAATCACTTGAGCAGTTGACACCCCATGGCCAGTGGTATGCTTTCTAGCGACCCGCAACTAGGGCAGGCCCCCCGCCGCCGTCGTCGGGTCCTGCTGATTTCTCTTGGTGCAATATGCCTCATCGTGGTCGGTGCTCTAGCCATTGGCTTCGGAATCAAGGGAAAGGACAACGATAAGCACACATCAACGCATGGCAATAAGCACGGGCCCGCGACAGAAGCGGTTTCTTCAATGGCTGACACGAAGAACACGATCGTCCCCTCACAACCCGAATCAGGTACGTGTGAAAGTGTAAAATTGAGGAAAGACCAGAATTGAAATTAAAAATTGATTTGATACTCGGAAGTACATGGGTATCTCCTGGATCCATTTGAAATTTCCAATGAAGCTACCTATTGCAGATCATTGCTGAGTTCGGACAACTGTGATTCTATGACGTACTGCTATTTAAAGCTGAGGCGTGTGCGTTCCCTGATTTTGAGCAAGATCATTCGTTCTGCTCTCTGGTTTGACATGCTGCACATGATTTCTATTTAATCTACCACAGCGCCGGCTACTGTTGTGGAGCCCGTGAAAGCTCCTGTTTCCGAGTCCAAGCCTAGTTCTCCCGCGACTACCACAAAGGTAGACGAGTCTGACAAGATCCTGACGTTTGGGGACGGAGAAAGGAACCCCCTCGGTCCATTGTTCGGTGCCCTTCCTGGCGCTGCGGCTATCAATGGTGCTTTCAATACCCTGGCTGCTAGCGCTGCCAATCTGGCTGGCTTGCAAGTCTGCTATCCTCAGAACGGTGAGGAGCTGAAAGGGATGACGGAAAGCGGGAGCTCCTGTAGCGTGATCATTTTGAAGAAGGGGTCGTCCGACAAGTACACTTTACCCTCGACTGTAATTGTAACCTCTCGTAAGATCGTCTTGGGTCATCCCATTGATCTTCCGCAGATCCATCCTGACAAGGGAGTGTACCGCCTTTTCGAGGTGAAGCCAGGCGGCAGCTTGGATATTCGTTTCGTGAGCCTTTTTCGCCCGTCTCCACGGAAGGTGGACGACAATCTCAGTGTTATCGTTGCGGGCGTTGCGCTTGTGGAGCTTGGGGGCTATATGCGGGGCACAGCTTGTATTTTCCGACAGCCCGCGCAGACATTTGAAGCTTTCGTGAAAACGCTCGAAAACCCCTTTGCACGCAAACGCATTGTAGGTGGTTTCGTCTTGGTGCTGGGGGGAACTTTCTTTTGCTATGGATGTCAAGCAGTTCGCTGGGCACCTTACGGGTCGCCTAATGTCAATGTTGTCCAGATCGGACGGGATTATCTGGTCATGGCCGGCTCGAATGTGTGCATCGGATGCTATCACGTTGCCTATTCACCCTACAATTCTGCAATCAGTGTGGGAAATGCCATGGGAGTCTTTGGTGGCGTGAATATCCGAATTGGAGGCGGGACGATCGGATCCTCCGTGTTAAAAGGACAGTTCGGTGAGTAAAACAAAGTGCCTTGTCTATATGATATCGCTTACATACATGTCAATGGAGGAATGCAACAACTCATTATATTTACGTCATCTAGGTGCTGGACAAAATATATTCGTCGGCGGCGGAGTGATCGTGAATGTGGGTCACCAGCAGCAGACTGCTTTCGTCTGCCTCATTCGTGCAGGATATGCCATGACTGCTGTCGGATCAGGAGTAATGGTGCTTATTGCAGAGCTGGAGAACCGCACTTGGGGCGTTGCCGGTATCAACGGTGCTGGTCAGGTGTACGCGAATGGAGCTGGCGTCCTCGATAAGACCGGAGGAGAGGTTGTGAACAGCGCAAGCTCTGTCTACCAGGCCATTGTGGGTGGAAGCGCTTATCTCGGCACTGGAGACATGAACATTGTGGGCGAGCAGTATGCCCGTGTCACGGTGACCCTGGATCAGAATGGCGTGGGCCTGACCTTCTTCAATGGCGCGGGACAGACAAGTTTGATTTATGTACCAAGTTTCGTGTCGGCAGTTGTCCGTTCGCAGAAGATTCTCGGCGCTGAGGTGAGATATGACAAATCTTCGTCCTTTGGAGAACTTAACAGGAAGATCTATATTGTTTTGTACTCATATATTTGTCTATATCGCCTCAGGCATTCTTAGGCGCTGGTTTCTTTACGAACGTCAACAATACACGCTGGACCATTCAAGTGGTGAATGCCGGTATTCCCGGATACGAGGGGTGGATTGGTCTCGGAGCTGCCCTCTTTGTCCGATCCCGCACTACGGTCAGGCGTGTGGTCAACTTCCGCTTCAATCCTTACGCATGGGTAGTCAACGGCCAAGGCGTGCCTGGGTCTGCGTACCGCGACAACAACATTTTCGTCAACAAGGACGGCATTCGCATCAACAAGCCCAACCCGTCGAAGAGCCGTCTGCTCGCTGCCGTGGACGAGATGGTGGATGGTCATCTCAAGTCCAAGAGGAATATTCAGGGTCTCCTCGCGGGCATCAAGAACTTTGTGGACCGTCCGGCCGTCGTGATGGCGAACAGCGAGATGGACTCGGCGCGCATGCGTCCTCCCGATCCCCAGATCTTGGCCGGAAAGATCCTGTCCATGGTCACGTCTCTGAAGCACAAGCGCCGTCTTCAAGGTCAAGCCGTCGTCAATCCTACGCGCATGATGAACATGTTGGCTGGTCTGTCACCTGGGAAATTTATGGAGGCCTGGAAGGAGGCTACAGAGGAGACCAACAGGAACCCTCTGCTCAGCTTGGTGCAAGGCAGCAGCCGCGCATTGGCCGAGACCGCAGATCCTACGGCGGTGGACGAGAACGGTCGATGGGCCGAGCAGGTATACGTGGGCGGGAAGGAGACCCAATGTGTCATGTGCGGTGTAGGCCCGGGGACTTCGTCTTCTCACTGGTCGACAGGAGGGAACGACACTGCGACTTGCCACGTGACGGAGGAGTGCACTTCCCGTAGCTCATTCCGAGACATTCTGGCAGCGGCGAAGAATGCGTTGCCGCAAAACGAGGAGCTGGTCTTGCCACCTGTGGCGAAGGGCGTCGCGAAGGCCCTTGGCTCGACGGATCTCGCGCCCAAGTACACTCGTCGCATCTTGCAGATGATGGAGGAGCACCAGGAGGCGAACCCTGGAGCGGAGCCCAAGCTGCCCGACCACAACATCCTGGCATACGAGCTGTCTCTGTACTGCGGTGCTGACGACGCAGACTGCAGCTTCAACCAGGCGGACATGAAGGCGGCGGTGAAGCTGTTCCTGAGTGAGCAAGCGGACGAGGAGTCGGCATTCAATGTCGCAGCTTCGACGACAGATGTGCATCCTGCTCTCATCGACTACGTGAAAGAGGCAAGCAGCGAGTTTTTGGATTCTGTGAAGGCCCCGTCCCACGGCAGCGGATGTGGCAAGGGACTGAAGTTCAACGTGCAGATGACGGCGCCTGACGCGGCCTCTGTGAAAGACTTGCAGAAGATCTTCGAGGGCGTGGCCAGCAATGGCGAGTCGTTGCTTGATACGATCAACAAGTACGACGAGCGTGATGTGCCGTTCTGCGACGTGAAGGTCAGCAAGCCATCGACGCTCTTCTTCCCGTCGATCGATACGGCCCAGGGTCTCAAGTTCTACCAGGGGCTATACACGGGCAGCGCTCTCGACACAGGGTCTCTGTGGCCCGACGTGACGCTGGTCTCACCGCATGAGGTGGCACCCGTCCAGCACGCTGTGGTCGGCCAGCCGTACACGGTGCTCTTGGAGGGCTTCGCGATGAAGGGAGACGTGGTCGTGGAGCTCTTCCAGGGCACTGAGAAGAAGGGCGTGACTGTCGCTACGGTGCCGGGCGGGATCGCCCCTGGCGAGGTGCGGGAGGTGTCGTGGACGGCTCCTGAGCCGCTTGATGGAGTGTCTGGGAACCGAGCCTACCTGCGCGCGTACCACGCGGGGATGCCGGCGATCTATGCCCAGAGCGAGGTCTTCGACCTGTTGCCGTCATCTGTGCTTGAGCTCTAACAGGCCTGCCCACTGTGAGTATTGCTTTTCGAGATGGGCTGGTCGTTGCAAGCCCTTGGGCCTTTTTCCAGTTTACAATGTATCTTGATCGACTTATGGTATGATACGGGATATACAAAAGGAGAAGACATGACGAAACCGAAGAGAGGCACCAAAGAAGAAGCATCAAAATTAACAATTTGAACTATATAACGAGAGAAAGAGAGAAATTTAGCTCTTAGAAATCATCATTATTAGGAGTATTGACGTACTGGGTGACGGCGGCTGAATTTAATTACGTGGTAAGGGATGATTGTTGCTGAAGACATATCTAATATGCTTCCAGGGCGTATAATAGGTAGAATGAAATATCTACTGTTGTTGAGAGAAGTGTTTTAAGGAGGTGAAGGGAATGATTGGCACAGAAGAGGAGAGTAAAAACCAAAGCAAAGTACCTTTTTGAAAAGCCTTCCTTATGGATATTTTACTCTTGCTTACTGGTCTGGGCAAGTGTCTCTCCGGGCCACACCACGCATAGCTGGAAATTTCGTTCTTGAAATTACGATGGACCAGCTTTTCACGCTATCCGGTGTCGACAAGTGATACATGAAAGAATACTCACTTACCTGGCAATGATTTAGTGATTGCCCGCTTGAGTAGTAACAGATCAATAGCATCGCCTTTCTGTCGAAGGTTGCTTAGCAGTAGTTCCACATTGTCGCTCTTTCTGCGTTACTTCGACGAGCAAAAGTCTGGGTAAGCAGCTTTTAGATGAGTTTGTGGTGCATAATGGTCAAATACAGTTTACTGCTTCTTTATTGAGGAAACTTCGCTTTTCACGATTCAACGCGATGACGCGGATCTCATGGACGTCGAAAATGCCAAATAAAATCCTTATGGGCTCAATAAGTGTTGTATTTGTAAAATTGGTGTGCTTACAATGGATTAAATAAATAGCCTTCCCTTTTCTTGTCGGTGGCGAATTGCGACGCAGGTTGATTAGATGAGTAGTCCGAGCGTAAACAAGAGCCTTAATGAATTACAGATGGCTCCTCTTAAGTTCGAAGACTATATTCTTTAAAAGGCGACCACTGAGTCTGAGAATGCAAAGAAAAAGGGATACAAAGTCGAGCTTGAAAAAAGAACAACAAAGTTTTAAAGTTATGTAAAAGTGGGGGGACGGAATGTCTTTCGCGCTTATCCAGACTCCTTCTGGAGACTGCCACGTGCCTCACGTCCCTTCAACTCATTCAATAGCGTTCACTTTTTAATGAAAGTTTACGCCCACAGCCGCCTTTCGTAGCATGCATACCTTCACTCCCAGCCTCCCCAAGCTGAACTCCCTCCGCTGCCATGAGTCGCCGTCGTGGACAGCTCAGACTTCTGCGATCAACTTGCAATGAGATACTCACGACAGTTTAAAGGCTATGTATCATAAAATGCTTCAAACGCACGACGTGTGTCGACGCGATGCCCAGAATATTATTCAAAACCCCCAGTTCGGCATTGAGGTCGCCGTTACTTGACGTTAGGTCTGGGGTCCGTCCGTTGGAATTCAAACAAATTTCACGAGAGAAATAAACCATTTGGTTCTGGGTCCCGGGAGAGGAGCCCCCGTGAAATTGCATGGTGTCAAGACTCCTTAAGACGTTTGTTTTTGTCTACTATCATGCTAAATCTTTCAATTGCGCAATTGCCTGAAGTCCGCGGATATTTGGACTTTACGAGTTGTCTTGGTCCGGGTTAAGCACACGTACATTTCTCTGTTTCCTGACCCGGCTCGGGACATCAAATGGGCCATGACCCGAAGACATGCCGAGCGGCCCTGATCTCCATAGGTATTTGGATGCTTGCAAACAGTTTATAATCACACAAATGCATTTGTATCCGCAAAAGACACCTAAGAAAAATCATTTTTGCGGCGCAAATCGTAGATCCACCGCGGTATTCATTTAATACGCGCGGTATTCAGAGGAGACCGCGCAGAAGCTAACGAATCACAAACAAACAAAAGTATTTTGACAGCTCTTTGCTCTATGACTAACGGTGCGCATTCTAGCGACCCGCAACTAGGGCAGGCCCCCCGCCGCCGTCGTCGGGTCCTGCTGATCTCTCTGGGTGCACTATGCCTTATCGTGGTCGGTGCCCTAGCTATTGGCTTCGGAATCAAGGGCAAGGACAAGCAAAACGAAGCGCCCACTGCAGCAGAGACGGAGCCTATTTCTTCCTTGGCTGACATTACAGATGCTCTTACTCCCACTGCGCCCGATTCAGGTAAAAGACAGTTTGTCAAGGAGGAGAATATCATTTTTTTTAAAAAGTAGTGTGCTCCCTGATTTGACACTTTCTGCCAATCAGCCTTTCCCCCCTTTTTTAAGGGTTTCCAAAACCGTGGTCGAAATCCCAAATAGATGACTCAAATAATTAGAAACAAAAGGATTCAACACCTTGCATTTTGGAAACCAAATCTTGGGGTCAAGCTGGAAAGAGTGCAAATTCTGACCCCTGACTGATTTGACACTTTTGCACATGCTGTTATCAAATTTCAACCCACCACAGCGGCAATTACCGCGCCGGCCACCGTCGTGGAGCCTGTGAAAGCACATGCTTCCACTGCTTCCGAATCCAAGCCTAGTGATCTTACCATTGCCACGAAAGAAGACGAGTCCGACAAGTTAATATCTTTTGGGGACGGAGAGAGGAACTTCATCGGTCCATTGTTCGGTGCCCTTCCTGGCGCTGCGGCTGTCAATGGTGCTTTCAATACTCTGGCTGCCAGCGCTGCCAGTCTGGCTGGCTTGCAAGTCTGCTATCCCGAGACTGGCCCAGAGCTCAAGGCGATGGTGGAAAGCGGGGGCTCATGCAGCGTGGTCATTTTGAAGAAAGGATCCTCCTACATTTACCTTCTGCCGTCTACCGTGATGGTAACCTCTTCTGTAATTATCTTGGGCCATCCCATCGATCCTCCGCAGATCCATCCTGAGAAAGGAAATTACCGCCTTTTCGACGTTGCGGCCGGGAGTCACATCGACATCCGCTTTGTAAGCCTCTTCCGCCCGGCCCTCCGAAACGTGGGAGGCAACCGCTCGCTCATTGTCGCCGGTTGTGTGCTTGTGCGCACAGGAGGGTATTTCAGGGGCTCAGGTGTTATTTTCCGACAACAAGCGCAGACATTTGAAGGTTTTGTCAAGGGTCTCATGGACCCCCTCGCACCCAAACGTATCGTAGGCGGTTTTGTCTTGGTGGCAGGCGGGGCTTTCTTCTGCTATGGCTGTCAAATCATTCGCTGGGCGCCTTATGGTGCACCTAATATTAACCTCGTCGAAGTAGGACGTGACTATTTGGTGCTGGCCGGTACAAGTGTATGCATCGGTTGCTATCACGTGGCCTGTGCTCCATTCCAATCCTCAGTTAATGTGGGAAATGCTGTGGGGGTATTAGGTGGCGTGGGAATTCGCGTTGGGGGTGGAACGATCGGTGCTGCCGTATTGAAGGGTCAATTTGGTAAGTCAATTTGATTGCACGCAAATATGATTAGTCGTAGTTAAGCTTGTGCTTGAAACATAGAGAAGACTTTATACTGATGCTGAACGGATCCACAGGGGCGGGAGAGAATCTTTTCGTCGGCGGGGGAGTCCTCGTCAATGTGGGTCATCAGCAACAGACTGCTTTTGTCTGCCTCAATCGTGCTAACTTTGGTATGACAGCTGTCGGATCAGGAGTAATGGTGCTTATTGCAGAGCTCGAAAATCGTGCTTGGGGCGTTGCTGCCATCACTGGTGCTGGTCAGGTGTACGCGAATGGAGCTGGCGTCCTTGACAAGACCGGAGGAGAGGTTGTAAATTGTGCAATCTCTTTTTTCCAGGCCCTCGCCGGTGGAAGTGTGTATCTCGGCACTGGAGACATGAACATGGTGGGCGAGCAATTTGCCCGTGTCTCGGTGACCCTGGATCAGAATGGTGTCGGGATGACCTTCTTCAACGGTGCGGGACAGACAAGTTTGATTTATGTGCCAAGTTTCGTGGCGGCAGTTGTCCGTTCGCAGAAGATTCTAGGCGCTGAGGTATGTACGAAGTAAATGAAGTTGAGCATATAGACAAAGCGACATCGTCCAAAAACACTCTTTTCTTCGAACCAAACAGGGATTCCTGGGCGCTGGTTTCTTCACGAACGTCAACAATACACGCTGGACCATTCAAGTGGTGAATGCCGGTATTCCCGGATACGAAGGGTGGGTTGGTCTCGGAGCTGCCCTCTTTGTCCGATCCCGCACTACGGTCAGGCGTGTGGTCAACTTCCGCTTCAATCCTTACGCATGGGTAGTCAACGGCCAAGGCGTGCCTGGGTCTGCGTACCGCGACAACAACATTTTCGTCAACAAGGACGGCATTCGCATCAACAAGCCCAACCCGTCGAAGAGCCGTCTGCTCGCTGCCGTGGACGAGATGGTGGATGGTCATCTCAAGTCCAAGAGGAGTACCCAGGGTCTCCTCGCGGGCATCAAGAACTTTGTGGACCGTCCGGCCATCGTGATGGCGAACAGCGAGATGGACTCGGCGCGCATGCGTCCTCCCGATCCCCAGATCTTGGCCGGAAAGATCCTGTCCATGGTCACGTCTCTGAAGCACAAGCGCCGTCTTCAAGGTCAAGCCGTCGTCAATCCTACGCGCATGATGAACATGTTGGCTGGTCTGTCCCCAGCAAAGCTTATGGAGGCCTGGAAGGAGGCTACAGAGGAGACCAACAGGAACCCTCTGCTCAGCTTGGTGCAAGGCAGCAGCCGCGCATTGGCCGAGACCGCAGATCCTACGGCGGTGGACGAGAACGGTCGATGGGCCGAGCAGGTGTACGTGGGCGGGAAGGAGACCCAATGTGTCATGTGCAGTGTGGGCCCGGGGCCTTCGTCTTCTCACTGGTCGACAGGAGGGAACGACACTGCGACTTGCCACGTGACGGAGGAGTGCACTTCCCGTAGCTCATTCCGAGACATTCTGGCAGCGGCGAAGAATGCGTTGCCGCAAAACGAGGAGCTGGTCTTGCCACCTGTGGCGAAGGGCGTCGCGAAGGCCCTTGGCTCGACGGATCTCGCGCCCAAGTACACTCGTCGCATCTTGCAGATGATGGAGGAGCACCAGGAGGCGAACCCTGGAGCGGAGCCCAAGCTGCCCGACCACAACATCCTGGCATACGAGCTGTCTCTGTACTGCGGTGCTGACGACGCAGACTGCAGCTTCAACCAGGCGGACATGAAGGCGGCGGTGAAGCTGTTCCTGAGTGAGCAAGCGGACGAGGAGTCGGCATTCAATGTCGCAGCTTCGACGACAGATGTGCATCCTGCTCTCATCGACTACGTGAAAGAGGCAAGCAGCGAGTTTTTGGATTCTGTGAAGGCCCCGTCCCACGGCAGCGGATGTGGCAAGGGACTGAAGTTCAACGTGCAGATGACGGCGCCTGACGCGGCCTCTGTGAAAGACTTGCAGAAGATCTTCGAGGGCGTGGCCAGCAATGGCGAGTCGTTGCTTGATACGATCAACAAGTACGACGAGCGTGATGTGCCGTTCTGCGACGTGAAGGTCAGCAAGCCATCGACGCTCTTCTTCCCGTCGATCGATACGGCCCAGGGTCTCAAGTTCTACCAGGGGCTATACACGGGCAGCGCTCTCGACACAGGGTCTCTGTGGCCCGACGTGACGCTGGTCTCACCGCATGAGGTGGCACCCGTCCAGCACGCTGTGGTCGGCCAGCCGTACACGGTGCTCTTGGAGAACTTTGCGATGAAGGGAGACGTGGTCGTGGAGCTCTTCCAGGGCACTGAGAAGAAGGGCGTGACTGTCGCTACGGTGCCGGGCGGGATCGCCCCTGGCGAGGTGCGGGAGGTGTCGTGGACGGCTCCTGAGCCGCTTGATGGAGTGTCTGGGAACCGAGCCTACCTGCGCGCGTACCACGCGGGCATGCCGGCGATCTACTCCGAGAGCGACCTGTTTGACTTGTTGCCGTCGTCTGTGCTGGAAAACTAAGCGATCTGCCGTCAAGATTGTAGTTGTTTTGAGTAAGATTGTGCAATGTCGTATATGAATCAGAGGTAAGGATCTGTTTTGAAAAGAGCATGGCTTGGGGCTCCTTTTTTTATTTCACAGGCGGGCTTAGGAATGTATGGCAATGGAAAGTCTGTATACGTTCAAGGTCGACAATTGCGATGTATTGAGTGAAAACACCCTGGCCTTTTTTAAATTTCTCATGTTCTGCATTCCGTATCCACCTCTTCCTCACAGACACCATTATAATACTGGGTTGTCAAAACAGAAAGGGATCGAGGGGGAAAGTGTCTTAAGAAATAGGACAATAGTTCAGAGCGCTGTTCAATTTTTGGCAGGCCCCATGAGCAAAGTAAAAGTATAAGTGAGAATTATGTTGGAGGAAACAGTAAGAAGTACAAAAGCAAAAAAGCAAGAGACGGTGGACAAGAGCTAGATTATTTTCGAGATGTTTGTATTGTGACTTATCATTGCTAGCGCTTTACTGAGGCAATAATTTCATTCAGGTCGGTCTTCTGCCAAATGACGATGTTGTATTGATGCCTTATTTTGCCTTGAACACAACCATTCCTCCTCGCGAGTCCCCTTCGAAACTTTTTTGTTTATCTCTGTAAATTACCTGACTTCAGCATGAACAAGCTTGTTCAGGTATACCCATTCATGTTTATATGGTAAGGTAACTTTGTTTTGTATACACAAGCGCTTCGTAAAATAATGGTAGGATCGAGTTTCTCCTTACTATATCTCTCTAGTACAACTTTTTCGTGTCTTTCATGGCCTGAAGGTCACCGCTACGTAGGGGTTGGAAAAGATGCGCAAGTAACGGTCTTTTAGAAGAGGCTGACTGAAATATGGCTGTTTTTAAACACAAGGTCACTTCGCGTATCCGATCCTCATATGTTTTTTGACATGGCTTATAAAATTATGGATCTGCTCAACAGACATCAATCGTTTAACATATTGCTTGCTATCCACACATAACCTTTCATCAAATCATACATAGGTGATTATTGACCAATGTTTCCTCCGTACCTTTCCACGATACACGTTTGGCATTAAGCAGGACATATACATCCCATACTTCTTTGTGACCCAACTTAGCAAAGTGCTGCGGGGGAATGTGGTATATTTCTCCATCCGGGGAAATGTATGGCATGCTTATCCAAGACTTCGCTGCAAGGCAAAGTCTACCAAAAGGCAGAGCTTCATTTTGCCATCGAAATGCATAGCTTGCTTACACTACGAAAGTTTTATTATGATGGTTATTCTTCACGTTGAAGTCTGAAAGATTTAATCTGCTCTGTCGAAAAGAGACCGACTTTGACTTTCTTGGACATGCTCGCCATAAGTCGCCGCTCTGGGTCATGTCCGAGAGTCTATTTTCCCAATGCCGCCGTTGATTCGATCGGCCAGCCATTCACCAGTTTGTGTATAAAATATTATTCTCCAGTTCATATAGAATGGGAAGACAGAAGCTTGTTGTAGGGTAGGCTTAATCACAATCGGTGTCGAATAGCAAAACTCCGAGGTTAGCGCGGGGAGGTTTTTAAAATTCCGTTGCACAGCTTCTTCTCTCGTGGGCGTTGTTTTTCCATGCCTCATACGTCTTTCCGTGCTTCCTCGTAAGTCCTTCTTAAATGGTCACTCACGCCAGACAAAAATTGCCCTGATACTCCTTTAGCTTATCTGGGGGCTTGCTTACATTCGCGAAGCGACTGTTTGAAATGACCTTTGGAGAGAAGCACCACTTCGTTAATGATATATACACAATCTTTTTACAGGGACGATCCGACGATTCGATTCTTGATAAGCAGAGAGATTTCTCGCTCATGACAAGCATATCGACAGCAAGAGGAACCCAAGAAGAGCAAAGCTGCCATCACTGTTGTAATTATCTGCTCATTATCTTCCTCAGTGCCCTCGTACTCCTTGCAGTGGTCGGCGCGTTCGCCATTGACTTTACAGTCTATGGCCGAGATGAAAAAGATTTTAAGTCCAAAAATGTGGTACCAGGGATCTATTTAAGTATTAATGACACCACAATGGCCTTTTTCTCCGTTACTCAGCGAGTTGGTAAGTGGTGGTTTGGCGAGAGTATACTCATTTCTCTTTCCCTCGATGTCATCTGATTCAGCCAGAGTTTGCGTTATTATTTCGAGGATAGCAACTATGTTTATTGTCTATTGATAGCTTGTTCATTCAAAGTGAACCAAAATAAACTGGGCTTTTTGTAACCGGAATCACACCGTAGTGTTTTTTCTACTCTTTGCCCCAAAATATATTTATGGTGTGAGGACGTAAAAGGCTCCCCGCTAGACAGACATGAAGATAAATCGCCAGCGAAGACCATTTCTACTACGTCGAACGCCTCTGACATAGCTTTACACATCAATGGAACTACTTACAGAGCGGCAGGATCTCTTATCGGTACTCTTCCTAATGTCTCTGCTGCAAAGCACGCCTTCAATGCCCTTGCCCTTCGTGCTGCCAGCCTGACCGGCCTGATAGTATGTCATGCTGTGAGTGCGTCCGATTTAGAGGCAATGGTGAGGGCCACAAGCAAGTGCACCGTCATCATTCTAACCAAGAGGCCCTTCCAACAGTACGTTATCCAAGATACCATGGTTGTGACTACCCGCAAAATCGTTCTAGGTCATCCCATAGATCTTCCTGAGATTAAGGGCGAGAATGGTGTCAACAGAATATTCGAAATACAGGCGGGGGGCAACCTGGATATCCGCTTTGTGAGCCTCTTCCGCGCGTCTCCCCGAAAATTGAGTCCCATTTTAAGTGTGATAGTTGGGGGTATTGTGCTCGTGCAGCTTGAAGGTTATTTTCGCGGAACGGCTATCATCTTTCGAGATCCGCCACAAACATTCGAAACCTTTATAAACGATTTAGGCTCGTCTTTGCAGCGTCGGCGTGCGTTTGGCGGACACGTTATGGTGCTTGGTGGGATTTTTTCCTGCTACGGTTGTCAAGTGCTACGCTGGTATCCTTATGGCCTGCCCATTTTTAATGTGGCACAGGTTGGCCGAGACTTTCTAGCCATGGCGGGGTCCTGTGTTACTGTAGGCGTCTATCATGTCTTTTACGCTCCCTATCTGTCATCCATCAACGTTGGAAATGCTGTGGCAGTTCTAGGTGGTACGCATATTCGCATCGGCGGTGGGACAATAGGATCTGCCGTGCTTATTGGACAGCTCGGTAAGAAATGCAATAAAGAGCATTTGGGAGGATACATCTACAAGAAACACTTACTTACCATTTATACGATCCTTACCATAGGAGCGGGACAAAACTTTTTTGTTGGTGGAGGAGTCCTCGTCAATGTCGGTCACCAGCAGCAGAGCGCCTTTGTCTGCTTATTTCGTGCAGGTTTCGGAATGAGCTCCGTAGGGGCAGGAGTCTTCAGTCACATAGCGGAGCTGGAAAATCGCGCCTGGGGCGTTGCTGCTATATTAGGTGCTGGTCAAGTGTACGCGAATGGAGCTGGTGTTTTTGACAAGACCGGAGGAGAGGTTGTAAATTGTGCAGTCTCTATTTTGCAAGCCTTGGCGGGCGGAAGCTCTTATCTTGGCACTGGAGACATGAACATTGTGGGCGAGCAATTTGCCCGTGTCTCGGTGACCCTGGATCAGAATGGTGTCGGGATGACCTTCTTCAACGGTGCGGGACAGACAAGTTTGATTTATGTGCCAAGTTTCGTGGCGGCAGTTATCCGTTCGCAGAAGATTCTAGGCGCTGAGGTATGTACAAAGTAAATGAAGTTGAGCATATAGACAAAGCGACATCGTCCAAAAACACTCTTTTCTTCGAACCAAACAGGGATTCCTGGGCGCTGGTTTCTTCACGAACGTCAACAATACACGCTGGACCATTCAAGTGGTGAATGCCGGTATTCCCGGATACGAAGGGTGGGTTGGTCTCGGAGCTGCCCTCTTTGTCCGATCCCGCACTACGGTCAGGCGTGTGGTCAACTTCCGCTTCAATCCTTACGCATGGGTAGTCAACGGCCAAGGCGTGCCTGGGTCTGCGTACCGCGACAACAACATTTTCGTCAACAAGGACGGCATTCGCATCAACAAGCCCAACCCGTCGAAGAGCCGTCTGCTCGCTGCCGTGGACGAGATGGTGGATGGTCATCTCAAGTCCAAGAGGAGTACCCAGGGTCTCCTCGCGGGCATCAAGAACTTTGTGGACCGTCCGGCCATCGTGATGGCGAACAGCGAGATGGACTCGGCGCGCATGCGTCCTCCCGATCCCCAGATCTTGGCCGGAAAGATCCTGTCCATGGTCACGTCTCTGAAGCACAAGCGCCGTCTTCAAGGTCAAGCCGTCGTCAATCCTACGCGCATGATGAACATGTTGGCTGGTCTGTCCCCAGCAAAGCTTATGGAGGCCTGGAAGGAGGCTACAGAGGAGACCAACAGGAACCCTCTGCTCAGCTTGGTGCAAGGCAGCAGCCGCGCATTGGCCGAGACCGCAGATCCTACGGCGGTGGACGAGAACGGTCGATGGGCCGAGCAGGTGTACGTGGGCGGGAAGGAGACCCAATGTGTCATGTGCAGTGTGGGCCCGGGGCCTTCGTCTTCTCACTGGTCGACAGGAGGGAACGACACTGCGACTTGCCACGTGACGGAGGAGTGCACTTCCCGTAGCTCATTCCGAGACATTCTGGCAGCGGCGAAGAATGCGTTGCCGCAAAACGAGGAGCTGGTCTTGCCACCTGTGGCGAAGGGCGTCGCGAAGGCCCTTGGCTCGACGGATCTCGCGCCCAAGTACACTCGTCGCATCTTGCAGATGATGGAGGAGCACCAGGAGGCGAACCCTGGAGCGGAGCCCAAGCTGCCCGACCACAACATCCTGGCATACGAGCTGTCTCTGTACTGCGGTGCTGACGACGCAGACTGCAGCTTCAACCAGGCGGACATGAAGGCGGCGGTGAAGCTGTTCCTGAGTGAGCAAGCGGACGAGGAGTCGGCATTCAATGTCGCAGCTTCGACGACAGATGTGCATCCTGCTCTCATCGACTACGTGAAAGAGGCAAGCAGCGAGTTTTTGGATTCTGTGAAGGCCCCGTCCCACGGCAGCGGATGTGGCAAGGGACTGAAGTTCAACGTGCAGATGACGGCGCCTGACGCGGCCTCTGTGAAAGACTTGCAGAAGATCTTCGAGGGCGTGGCCAGCAATGGCGAGTCGTTGCTTGATACGATCAACAAGTACGACGAGCGTGATGTGCCGTTCTGCGACGTGAAGGTCAGCAAGCCATCGACGCTCTTCTTCCCGTCGATCGATACAGCTCAAGGAATCAAGTTCTACCAGGGGTTGTTTACGGGCGACGTCCTGGACAAGGGGTCTCTGTGGCCCGACGTGACGCTGGTCTCACCGCATGAGGTGGCACCCGTCCAGCACGCTGTGGTCGGCCAGCCGTACACGGTGCTCTTGGAGAACTTTGCGATGAAGGGAGACGTGGTCGTGGAGCTCTTCCAGGGCACTGAGAAGAAGGGCGTGACTGTCGCTACGGTGCCGGGCGGGATCGCCCCTGGCGAGGTGCGGGAGGTGTCGTGGACGGCTCCTGAGCCGCTTGATGGAGTGTCTGGGAACCGAGCCTACCTGCGCGCGTACCACGCGGGCATGCCGGCGATCTACTCCGAGAGCGACCTGTTTGACTTGTTGCCATCGTCTGTGCGAGCAATTTAAGCCTGTGTGCCATCTTGCCATGTTGATTTCTACATTTATTCATGTAACTTAAGATGGACATCTGAGCTTGATTGATTGATTTTTCGGAAGCATCCCATGGGACGAGTTTGAAGGATACAAAAGAAGAATCGACGCTCAATAGAGGCGATCGCGAACAAGAAACATGAGATTATTGTGCGATTATGTGTGCTGTAAAAGAACACTGGCGAGGTCAATCTAATTTGCCAGGGTGATCAGGATGTCTGGATAGGACAGAAACGTGGGGATGTCGACTCTGGGCCGCTGTGTGGAGCAGACGACAGCATGTTCCTGTGCATGCAGATTTTTAGAGAGGGCCATGCGTACAACAAATGAGCAGAATTTTGAATGGAGATTTTGCACCACGTAGTACCAGCGTCTGTGAAAGGTAAATATCAGAACTGAGCAGAATTAACAAAAGATGAGAAGTAATTGAAGATAACAATCGGTAGGAATATTTGCTGAAAACTCTACAGGAAATTGATATTTTTAATCTCTACTTCCAACGCACAATTTGTCCCTGAGGACCATCCTTGTTCAATAGAAAACATAAGTCTTCTTAATGGACTCCTCACTCTCTGTCGCCCATCCTCTGCCTAGATCCTCTCAGTTTCTTGGAAATGCGATGTATGACATTGTATACCAGAAAGCAAGCGTTCGACGCCTGACATGGTGTCCCACCGCAATTTCTCGTGATCTCTGTTTCGGAATTTTACTCACCAGCCGAAACGGTTCCCACCAATTCCTTCTCTAAATCTTCGGCCTCGACCAAAACCACCCCAAGGCCTGTGACCGGATCTTGTGTTACCGCAACTTTGGTCCCTATGCCCGGCGCCTCCCCAGCAAACTTCACATCCACCCCGCTTGCTTTCCAATCCTCTGCTCCTCCCTTCCCTACTACGTCTGTCCCAAGAATAGCCAGCTTATCCACTACCCCTCCAAGACGGACACCGGCCTTGGCCTCTTTTTTTGGGAGAGGCAATAGCAATATCCCGAAGCCGTCCTCATTGAAAGCGAGAAATCGGCTGCCCTTCGGCTGCTTTGGCTCATAGATCGACTCTGGGATTCGTGAGAGCGGATAGGGCTGTTCTTGCATACCCAGGGAATTGACATAAAAGTGAGAGGCTTTCTGCACGTCGGGGACATTCAGGGCTAGCATCATGATGGGGTCTCGCCGCATCCCGACTATGACTTGATGGCGTAACCCGCCAGGAGAATCCACAAGGACCCATCCGTATGCAGATTTTATCTTGCCCCCTGCTTCCGCCAATTTGGAGAGACGAAGTGAAGGAACGGCCAACTGGAGGTAGGCAGCGGCATTTCCAGGGTCAAGCACAGGTGTGTCACCCTGAATGATGAGCGAAGGACGATGAAAGAGGGAAAGAGAAGGGATTGATTTGATCATCATACGCTGGGACGTGTCTGAAACAAGTGGTCTATCCAATCTTCATTGTCTTGCCATGAATGGTCTGTAATTTGACCGCACTCTGGGTTGTGCTCAGTCTCGTCGTCTTCAAGCTAACATAACCCCCCCTCCCCCCGGGGAGATAAACGCGCCTACTCACCTCTTCCGTTTTGAGAACCTCGTTCAGTTCCAAAGCGAAATGGGCCCCGTACATTGAAAAGGAAGAGACACCAGGATACCAGCCCTTTGGCGTTTTCAATGTCTCAGGTCCATACCCAACGAATGTACTATTTTGCCCCCCTACAAGTCGGGATCGCAGCACCTGCATTTGCAGGCCATCGATGTAGAAGGATAAGGCTGCAGCCATATCTGGAACATTGATAACAAGATGCTGCGTGAAGCGTGGGTTAGACGCCCATTCTGGCAGTTCGCCAATCGCATTTGCAGCATTCGGACGTGACGGGAAAGCACCCGTGATACTGCTACCCAATACTCCGGCAGTGGTGGCTACTGTCACACGCTGTAAAAGTCCCTGCCGATCGATTAATTCAACTTTGCGGCGATTTGGCATACCGTCTTCACCGTTCTCGCTATCTATGTTGGGAAACAGTATGATTTGTCAAGTTACGCAGGTGCCATGAAGTGGCACTCAGGAGGTTGATATACCGGCTCTAGCGTCAATCTTTGACATCTGTTAAAAACAAATAACATTGAAACGAAGACTCTCACCTTCCACAATATCACTCTTCATTGATATTGTTGCACTCCTTGTCATCACCCTGGAAGGATAGAAAAATGACTCCGTCATAGGATACATGCAACTGACTGCAACAATTAGGGCCGCCGACCAGGCGTTCCTACCTCCCGGCATGTCTGGAAAAGTGAGTGGAAATACTGCCTTATGAGATGCACCTGTCTTTAAATGGTTCTTTGAGCATTATCGAGTTCGTCCATATTGAGCGACTCGGATTGAATTATGTGAAAGAGATGCATGTGATAAATATTTCAAGGGAGGAACCGAAGTATCGCCCTCTTCCGGGTCGCTTTCCCCGCGCTAAAAAATCGAAGAAGATCCAGAGGTAAAGAGATTTTTAAATTTCGGCGCTTTCGTTTACACAGTCATAGAAAGTGTTTATCAACAGAGCCATGAGATTCACGTCTTTAATTTTCTTTTTCTGCGTGTCCTAAGTCGCATTAAAGCCCACATCTATACACCACCTGGGGTTCTGCGCTTGGAAACGTGCCCTGCGCAATTGCAACAACTCGTGAGATCGGCTTGCTGGTTCTGAGACCTTTCCGATCGTCTCGTAGGACTCGTTCTTGAAAAGGAGCTCCACACATTTATCTGCAACTTGCCGGATTTCAGCATTTGGATGTTGCAGCGCTTCTAAGACATCTGAATGAAATTGGAGACCAGGTCTCAATGCTGACGATGTAAACGACATGTAATATAAGCGATACATCAACACAAGAGCTTGTAATGCGAGTTCATTATCGATCCTAGCAGTATCACACCATATTGAGTGCATGGCCTTCAGAAACTCAATGTCTTGGCTCATTTGCTCACTGCATACCGGGTCCAAAGCGAGCGTCTGCAGCAGTAAAAGAATTTGAAGCAGCATGTCGACTGTGTATTTTTCATTTCCGTAGTCCCCAACTGTAACTCTGTTGTGATCAGGACGTCTATCACGATGTGACTGTAATTCGAGCATCGCTTCCTTACAATACACTAACAAGCTTTTTGGTGATTCTTGCTGCGGTTCCTGTGATAGCAAGGAAGCCAAATTAAAGTCATGCCATTGCATGCCGATAGGTAAATCCAAAGGTGTCAAATTGGCCAGAATTCCTATTGTCTCTAATACTAAGGGTTCCGTTGGCTGCCTGGAGCCTGGAGGTGGCAGCATCACCGAGCCGGATATAGTCGAAGACAGCGCCGGACCCCCGGAGCTCGAAGCTGACCCAGCCAAGGCTGGCAACATAGCCAAAAGAGGCTTTATGTGAGATGGCCACAAATTACGAAGGTTATATTCCTTTTCAGGATCTTCAAGCGATGCTTGCACAGCCAGAGACCACTGGCTGACATTTCGGATTATTTTCAGCACAAGAGGGTCCCGATGCCTTATAACACGATCCATCAACCGCCGTAAACCAGCTTTTGCACATAAAATCTCGACATTATCATGATCTAATGTCAAGTTAATGGCTAGAGCTGCTAGCTCAAGTTTTAATGAGGGGAGTGGGAATTCGAAAATGAGCTCCTTCACAATAGACATCGCGTCCCGTGTCGTCAATTGATCTTCTTCATCCCTTTTAATTTCGCAGATTTGCGACCTTGCAAAGCCATCGTATGACAATAGGTATAGAAGTTTAATACATTGGTCTTGCCAGGGTTTCCGTCTTTTCAAAGAAATGACGAGCTTTGGCACCAAACCACAAGCCATTATGCTCCGACGTAACAGTGGTTCAAAAGCCAGGTTGTACAATATACCTAGTGCTGCTTCAGTCATCCGCTCCTTTGCATTGCCTCGGGCGTGAGCAGGAAAACCATCTACCTCGATGTCATCACTGCTTCTGCCAAAAAATGTTGTTGCGGTACCCTGGTTGGATTGCGGAAGCTCTGCCCATACACAGCTTACTAGTCTCGCGACCACACGGTCCTCAGCCATATGCTGCACATTTTCCTCGTAAACGCTTAAACGTTTAAGAAAAGTTAAAGATAGGATGTATAGATTAGTGTGTATAACCTGCACGTCGCTGTGCAACAGTGGCAATAAATACTCTTGGATTAGTCCCTTCTTTGTCATTTTCTCTTCCACTAAAGCGTCACCCCTAGCAAGATTAAGCAGTAGCCAGAGACCCACAAATAATGAACGACAGATGTTTCTCATGTTTAATTTAGATTGGATGGGAAAACGCCTCCTTGAGTGACCATCTTGGTCAATATTGACGCTTGCTCCGCTGGCAAGTACAGGCACAAGGGAAGCCAATGTTTGCATAGTTAGAGAGCCCACCCGGTGCTCCTTTACAAGAGTTTCGTGCAATTCATAAAAATTAGAAGCCATCCAGAAGATCCATAATATGTTGTAGATCACGACGTCGTTCTTGGGCTGTGAGCCGTCGTCCATCAAGACACGAGCCAAAGCTCTCGGTACGGTAGGGTTATCCAATAGCAAAGCCTCCAGGTTAATCACGTTCCTAGCTAGCTCCATGATGTTTTCAGTGCCCTGCGCCTTTTTCTTATCATCATATAACATTTCTATATAAGTACTAAGCTCTTCAATGGTAGCTTGGAAAGTACCATCACCACATGTAGGGCTTGTGCCGTGCAGAACCCTTGTCGTAGCATCCTCGTAGTCTCGTAGGAAAAGTTGGTACAAGAGCTGCTCAAGCTTCGATTGCTGCGACTCATGAATAAATTTATACTGATTAACAAGCTGACCTGCCATGCGGATACAATCATCGTAGCTGGTCAGCAAACTTGTGTCAAGAGTCAGTGTTTTTTGTACTTCGGTGGCAGCATTCGAGGCGAGTATGGTGTAATTTATAACCAGGGTAGGATCACATGGATGAAGAGACAAATTTCCTGGCTTTAATTTTTTAGGAGATTGTGCTTTTGAGCTGGATTCGTCTTTCATAGCCTGTGCGTTTAAAAAATATGTGTTCCAAAGTAAAATTTGGGGGGTGTAGGGGGGTAAAGTTGTTGAATCGAGCGGTTGAAAAAGCAAGCTGGAAGAAAGCGACACAAACGATCGAGGCAGAAATAATAGAGAGATGCCCGGAAATGTGAGACAAGTCCACATGCGGAAATAACACACGTATAAAATTCATGATCAGCTTCTGAGTGATTCTTTCCTCCAAGTCTTAGTGCGCATTCATTGCGCTCTCTGCCCACGAAGGAGAGGGTCTCCTCAGAGGAGGCTCGATCCTCCTACTTCTGAAGTACTTCCTGCTTGCCATGGTGCTCTACACGATGAACTTCCACGGCAATACAAACATGTTCGACAACTTACAGCTTCTCTCTATACAAACACGCACAGGGGAAACATCCGGAATCGCGGTTTGCTCACAGTGAGTGTCGTGCCTGAGGCAACTCCTACCAGGATTGCAGTGAAGCCAGGGAAAAAAAAAGCGTGGTAGAGGTCGAAAGTGATAATCGGGCTCTCCACGCACCGGAAAACCTTCTGTAAGACTTGCCAAGAGCCAAGTATTCGTTGCATTTTTGGCGGAGGAACGTCCCATGGCATTGGATTGCATATCAAAATATAGAGCGTGCACCGCTCCATCGGCTCGATTAGGAGCATTGCAGCAAAATTTGACCTTCGACGTGCTTTTCGGACGGCAGCAAAGCAGGATTATTACCCATCACAACACTTGCCGACGCGTTCGTTCGGCTCCAAGCATGGTGGGGAAGCTCAAAGTCGACGGCCGTCTTACGGGCCACCGGGGGTGCGTGAATACCTTTGCTTTCTCCGAGCACGGAGACTTCTGTGTAACCGGGTCGGACGACACTTATTTGATGCTATGGGATGTAGCAGCGCATGAATGTCGGATGAAACACCTCAGTGGACACCAAGGCAACATATTTTGCGCGCGTTTCCTTCCTCACACTAACAATACTGAGGTGGTGTCTGTGGCTGCCGACGGCCAAGTTCGATGGAACTCCCTTGCCCGACCCTCCTCTCTGCTCCATTGCCCTTGGATCGTCTTGACACTACCCTTGTCAGGCATCAGCAAGCAACTCGCTCGGCACAACGGTCGAGCCCATCGGTTGGCAGTGACGGAGACGACCTCCTTCTTGACCTGTGGGGAGGACGGCCGCGTCCTGGGCTTCGACATGCGCGACGCACATAAGCGTCACTTGCTGACCGTGACCACCCCTGAGGACGACGTGATCCCACTCTACGCGTTGAGCTGCAGCCCGGTGGACGGTCATTCCTTCGTGGTGGGAGGCACGTCGGTGTACATGCATCACTACGACGCTCGGCATGTGCGTGAGCCGGTGGGCCGGTACGCACCCTTCCATTTGCGGGACGACAAGGTGGGGGCAAGCAAGGCGAGGAAGCTCATCAGCGACCACATCACGGGCACGGCCTTCAATTGGAACGGGAGAGAGGTCCTGGCGACGTACAACGACGAATGCGTCTACTTGTTTCGGGTGGACCGCGATGCTGCCCGAGGCATGGCGGAGGGAGAGGGAGATCAGGTGCCCTGCGAAAGCAGTCAAGATGGGTTGGCCTCTGATCATGGGGAGGAGAGGGCAGAGCACCGGTGTCCCAGCCATATGGGCCCAGGCAAGGCGGAGGAAGACGGGCAAGAGGATGCCTCCCCGCACGTGGGAGACTCTCCTGCCCTGCATCCATTTTCAGCGGCGTATTCGAACCCACAAAAACGGATGCGGCAACAGACATCGACGCGGCAAACGATGAGAGGAGATGTAGGGGAGGAGAAGCTGCGAGGATATACCCAGGTCTTCCGAGGGCACCGCAATGACCACACAGTGAAGCAGGTGAACTTCTTTGGCGCCCGAAGCGAGTACGTTGTCTCCGGGTGCGACACGGGGCACATATTCATGTGGGAAACTCAGAGCGGGGAGCTGGCGCAGTTGCTGTTCGGGGACCGACGGGGGGCGGTAAACTGCCTCGAGACTCACCCCAACCTCCCCGTTCTCGCGACAAGTGGTTTAGAGCACGACGTGAAAATATGGCGACCCACCAGGGGATTGAGTGTGCGAAAAGGAGCGCTGAAGGCTCATGGAGGGGAAACGGCAGAAAAACTAGCCGAGCGGAATGAAAAGGAGCGCAAGAAAGCTGCGCGCATCTCGAATTTTACAAGGTTCATGATGGGGAGGGCGCTGTCGAGTGTATCGGGTGAGCGCACGGGGAGCGGGTCGGAAGAAGAAGATTCAGAGGATGGATTGGAAGGGGAAGATGAAAGTGGTGACGGGCAGTCTTCTCGACAGGCTTGGATGACGGATTACGCAAGGTTTTTGGTCGGCGGGGACGAGAGCAGTGAGGACGGAGATGAGAGCGGGCTAGAAGGGGTGCTTGAGGACAGTAGCGATGTGTCGTCCTCGGAAAGTTCCCATGAAAACGATTCAAGCGAGAGTTGTATGAGGAGCGGTGTCGATGCTGAGGATGGAGAAATGGATGATGGCTTAGAGTTAGGCGACCAAGGCCGGGCCTGAAGCCGACTTAAATCGTTTGAAACATCGTAGTGAGACAATATAATTAAAGATTCGCCTGTATAAACCTTGAAGATATCTTAAAGAGAGACAATAAAACCAAATAAGTCTTGAAAGGTTAGGTGACGGGGCAAATTCCCACGTTTTCCTTCATGGAAATAATCGGAAATAGTCTACTGCTTTTTGTAAGAGGTATGGGGAGGTTGATAGAGCTTGCTTTTGCTCACAAATACGATGTTATTGTATCGCTTGAGTTCTCTTGGGACGCAAGAAATGGTTAAACTTGACCTTTGTCAAAGCTGGCGCTGGTGAAGCGGGCCCCGGAGACTTCTTTTCGGTGCACGGGGTCAACAATGTCGAAGTCCGCGGGATCCCATCAGCAGCCGCTGTCACTCGGCGAGTTCGCGGTGGCGACACGAGCATGACCATGCGAGGGTGTCAGGCACCTAGCAGCACATAAACGACGGGAGAGCGGCGTGTAGAATTGTCTCATGAAGGTCGGTTGTTTGCAACGTTGTGCGCCACCGTGCTGTGCCGCCTTCGTCGCTGTGTTGATCGGGCTTTCCTAGGACCAAGAAGCCTTTAATATGACCCTATGAGCTGCCATATGACTTGCTGCCTTGGAAGATCTCTTTACCCAATTTTTCTACTTACTTCCTACAAAATTCTGTTTCTACCCATAGTAGAGCGAGAGAACTACATGAGCTCTTTTCTTGTCGCTTTGACTCGCGGCTCGGTGGCGTGCATCGCTGCTGGAAGACATGGCCTCGCAAATCTTCGCAAAAAGCGTCCTTTAATACCAAAAGTAGATGTAGTCATGAAAACTCTGTCTGTATCTCAGAATTATGGCTTTCATAGTTCGGCTTCGGTTTTAGGGGGTGGAACGCCAACGAAATGGAACCATGGTGAGTCATCCAATACGAGTTTAGAAAATAAGGCATATTTTGGGGGTCCATCCAGTAAAGTATTGTACAACGAGCTGGCAGATAGAACATCTGCGACAGTAGATGCCTGTTCAACGAAAGAAGAATACTTTGCGTGTTCATCCACACTTAGGCGTCGACATTATGCGATTTACACCCCTCTTCATACAGTGTGGAATTGGAAAATGAAGCAACGTCTGGCAGCGATGAAAGAAGCGGACGAAAAGCCTCAGCAAAGTGAGGAAAGAAGTCACGAGAAGGACAACATATTTCGACCCCTGCCGGGAGAACAGGTGATTGAGTTGAACGAGAATCTTCCGGATGGTATTTTGGAGGAGTACTGGGCTGAGCTTCGGAGAGAGCGAGAGGGGTCCCATGAAGGAACTGATGGCAAACAGACCTCTGACCGGGGGCAGTCCAAGCGGAAAACGATCAAGGTGAGCAAGCGAAGAAAAATTGAAGATGTAGTCGAGTCGCTCAGTGTGGAAGGGGTTGGTTTTAATGTGATAGGCTGGTCTGTCGTCTAGTATAGTCTCAAATCCACAGTTCGTAGCCGGTGCGTTGGGCAGGACAGCAAGCATCTAGCTTTGCCACTCCACGGACATAGGGAGGAAAAAAAAAAGGGCTACGGAATTCTTGATTGTGTGAAGGAGTGTCGCTATTTTTGAAAGCGTATTTTTTAATGAAAGACAGGGCCTAATGATCATATCGGTTTCGTGTAGGTATACTCAAACAAACAGACTAGAGTGGAACAGGTAGCTTTGATAACCAACGTGATCAAAAGTGATTCGGCAAACTTTATCACTACTTACATCCTTTCACACTTCGACATATATATATACAGAAGCACTTCCTTTATGGTTGGACTTATGCCCCCAAAAGAAATAAACAAATTACGGAAGAAGATACAGGGGCAAACACATCAGAGATAGACGGGAATGCTCGCGAATTTACCAACTCGCAAAAGCCCGCATCAACACCTGCTGGAAGAGCTGCTCTTAAAAATGAGGGCTGATCAACTTCTCTCTGTCTAGAATAAAGATGCAAATAAAGCCCCCATCAGCCGCGATGAAGTAATTTTGCACCAGGCCTTCCTAGACATGACTCCACTTTCCATCCGCAACTGCACTTTGTTTCCATCCTTCTTTAACTCATGATAGCTTGTCCATTAGACTCAAGAAGTCGTGTCTAAGGCACTAGTGTAGCGCCTCCTGGCTCTGGTACTAGCGCCCTCGTGACCCCTACTGTGGTACTTCTCGAACTGGACATGTTTGTGTGGCCGAAAATACATTTTACCGCGAAGAATTATACGCCAAGAAGAAAATAACGCTGGAAGCGTGCAAAGATCAAGCATTTCTGACACAAACCATGTAATAAACGCTTCGCCGGGCACATTTCTAGATGTCACGGCATGGCACGTTATCGGGCTTCGCTAAGTCGTTTCCCCGAAGTCGGCTTTGGTCGTAGTCCTTCTCACATTCGTTTCTTTTGTGCCCCCACCTGAATTCATCAAAGGAAATTCATACCAACGTATGTAATTTTGCCGTGTACGACTCAGTGAGACGTTCACCTTGCATTTTTTTTCCAGGTATTGCAATTGGCAGGAGCGCGGAGGTTAGGCTTCTGTGAAGAGCAGCGAAGCGAAAGAGGGCCCCATCTCACTATATTCTACCGCACTTTGACCCCAAGAAAACATGGGGGCGTCTTGCCTTTGCTGTGCTTGTGTCAGCACGGGCGAAGTAGGTGTGGTTGAGCGGAACTGCAAGTACAATCGGTTGGGGCTACCGGGTATCACCCTCATGTGTTGGCCGTTCGAGGTAAGAGGGAATGGATAGCTTGTGGAATATAAAGCATGCGAAGAGGGGCCGCAGACCAAGCACGAGCAAAATTATTTAGGGTAATGTGGGCATGGTCATGTTGTGCTGGGTTTCCTGGCAAGTATGATTCCCTTTGCGTGCCCAAAATAGTGCGACGTTCACATGAGATAAGTCGTCCTTGTCTCCTTTCGCCCGCAGGCCATGCAATCTCGAGTATCCTTGCGCATCATGCAGCTAGACATCCGGGCGGAGACTAAAACCAAAGACAATGTCTTTGTGATGGTGTATATCTCCATCCAGTATCAGGTATAGTTACAATGCTGTATGGGGCTGGCGTGCATCATTTGCGTGGCTCTGCCAGAATTACAGCGCTGTATGGATATTTCTGGGAACCCATGGCAAGGACTACAATAGCTTTGTCTACGTACAAGCTCACTGTTCGTTACTCACACTACCTGCCTTCAAAATGTCCCACCAACGCGCTCTCTTCCTTCTTCCCCACCCCCGACAAGGTCATTCGCGAGAAGGTCTTCGACGCTGTTTACCGCCTCACGAACCCGCAGGTAAGCCCTGTTTCAAATTTATGCCAATGAGTTTCCTTCTCGATCTCTATCTGATTGTCAAGCCCACATGCCGGCGTATCTGCCGAGTTGCAGTTTCCTTCGGTCCACTCCATCCCCTGCCCCTTTCCTCCACCTCCCTTTCCCCCTCTCTTCTCCAACTCCTTCACGATTACCCCCAAAGTTATGTCTAAGCTTCCTCCGCACTTTCCTTTCCTCGGGCACTACCTCCTTCAGGAACAAATTCGCGCCTACGTCTACGACGTGGTCCGGGCAACCCTGCCCCGCATGTTCCTCGACGAAGCCTTCGAGGCCAAAGACGACATTGCGCACGCCGTCAAGGCCTCCCTGCAAACGTGCATGGGCACCTATGGGTACTCGATACTGGTGAGCGTCTAGATGGCGCTTCTCGCTCTTCTCCTTGCCATGCATGCCTTGTTCATCTGAAAGGGACGGTTTGTGTCACCTCCGACGCTCAAGGATCTCGTTGCCCACGCCCTCCCTCTCTTGCCTGACTTTTCCTCCCTCGCATGCCTCCCATAGAACGCCCTTGTGACCGATCTGGAACCTGATTTGCGCGTCAAGGCTGCCATGAACGAGATCAACGCCTCGAAACGCCTGAAGGAAGCTGCCAGGGAGCGGGCGGAAGGGGAGAAGATCGTCCAAGTCAAGATCGCGGAGGCCAACGCCGAGAGCAAATACCTGTCAGGAGTGGGAGTGGCGAAGCAGCGCAAGGCAATTGTGGACGGCTTGCGCGAGAGCATCCTGGGATTCAGCGGCAACGTGCCGGGGACAACGGCGAAGGACGTCATGGACCTGATGCTTCTCACGCAGGTAGGGAGGATAGAACGGGAGGGACGAATAGAAAGGGGTAAAAGGGGGGAAAAGAGGATAAAAAGAGGTGCAAACAGGGACATTCCTGTTTTAAATACGACAGGTATCCCCTCCGTATCGTTTTACAGTGTGTTCCTCTGCATGAAGCGTTGTTCTGATCGGTCTTTTTCTTCTCCTCCCCGCCAGTACTTCGACATGCTGAACCTGGTGGGTAACAACCCCTCCACCAACACTGTCTTCGTCCCGCACAAACCTGCCCTAGCGCAGAATGGGGAAGAGGAAGTAGGGGACCAGGTCAGAAATGGGATGTTACAGGCGCAAAGCAGGTTTGCGCACGCGAGGACGGGTCGGTGAAAGTGCAATCCCAGGCAAGGGAATGATGACGATGGTGGGGGTCTCGGCGGAAAAGGCGGGAGATAATAGTTTCTAAGAGGATTCACGGATGTGTCCCGGAACCAACTAACGGAAAGAGAGGGGTGTCAGCCACTTTCTGTGTTTACATATTTGACAGGATTGGGTTTCGATGAAGGGTGCTAGCAGGAGCATGTCTCTGTAATTATGTAGTACAGGGGAGCCAAGAAGTATTGAAAGCATGTTTGAGCCCGAAACAATCATCATAATGCCTCCTGGGCACAAAAACGTTCTTCGCTGCTTCTTCTTTGCTGTACTAGGATTGTCAACCTGGATGCTCTGAGTTGCCTGACGTGAAGTCCGATATTCCCACAAGATGTCTCCGATCCTGTGGTCATCCGCATCTCCTTTCGCCCGGGAATCAATTCCGAATGAGGAACTCTACATCGAATCAAAAACCATGAGAAAGGCATCGCCCCCGATCCTCCATTGAGCGAGCGAGACGATTGCTGTGACATCCTTTTCTTTGACGCTTTCTTTCCCGCTTGCATCGAGTTTTTTTCTTGCGTTTTGTCTTTCAATTACACATTATCGTCCTATTTTCTTCTGTCTCAAAAGTTTCCCTATCGACGAGTACAAATCCATGCTGGACTCACAAGTAAGCACTTTGAAAATACACAACATTCCACTTTCCCTATGTACACGCGTCGATAAAATCGTCAAGGCCTTCTGGATACTTTGACGGGCCTTCTTGCAGCTTTTCATCGTAATTTTTGCAACAAAGGCCCTATTCTCATGCTTAAATCATTTCAAAAATATCACAGGAAGCATGCATGCAACAGCTTTGAAAAGTCCGTGCATGTCTTCCTTACGCCGCTTCCATCCCCTATTCCATGCCCGAAATCCTATTCACTAGCTACCTCCTTCTGCTGGGCTCCATTCAATTTCAGAGCGTCCAGGAGCACCAGCACTTCCCCCGAAGGCCTCGTTCGAGGGAAGTGGAAACCGTGCGAGCCCGACGGACCTCTGGCCATGATGCCCCCGTTCCGGGTCTTAGGGATAGCCCGTCCCCCCAACGGCCTTGCCGCCCCGGTCCTGGCACCAGAGTTGAGAGTTGAGAGAGGGGTGGAGGGTAAGGGGGGAGCTACCACCAAATTCTGGACGACGGCCTTGCTGTCAATATGCTTGACAGAAAACGCAACCCGCTCGCCCACGGCCAACGGTGCCGCATCCGAGTACTGAAAAGAGACAAGCGTTCGTCTCTGGCCTTCCCGTTTGAGGACCCCTCGTACTCCTTTGCCGGCCGCATCCACCTCGAGCTCAACAATGTGTCCGGTGTGGTCTCCTTCAGGGAGGACAGGAGGCAGGGAGCAAGCCCCAGCCAGGGTAGAGGCGGGACCCCCGGGACCTGAGCTTCTCCTCGTGGTCGACACTGGCCCTGGGATGCCGCTTGTCTCGCCGCAAGAGCCGCCACTGCCTGTACTTTCTTTTTTGGGACCCTTGAGCGTCGTCGTCCCTCCCTCCTGAGATGCGTGGAGAATTTCCAACCCTGCCATGGTGGCCACCTGACCCGTCGAAAATCCGTTCAAGAAGGTCACCCGCACCGACGAACGCCAGTTGGACTTGGTCCCACTCAAGGTATCTACACACTGAAGTGCACCGACTGGCGCAGCGAATTCGACGAGAGCCTGCTCTCCTTGACAGGGAGGCTTTTCATCCTTCTCTTTTCCCTCTTCGTCCATCCCTCCCAACTTGACATGCGTGACCTCCCCGAATCGGTCGACAAGAGCACGTACGCTAGCTTCAGTACTTCCTTCCGGTAAACTCCTGATTTCCACGCACCGAAAGGCCAGGTCTCCCCCAGAGGAGTGATCGACGCGACCGATTTTTTTCCCGTTCTCACAGGTGGCCACAGACTTGGAGTGCGCAACAGCCTGGGCCAGCAGGAGGCGCTCCTGGCCGCATATGCTTCCAACGTTCTCAAATACTTGCCTTATTTGTGGTAAGGACAATAATTTTGTGACCGGAATCGAGCCACTCCGCATGTATTTGGCAACTGTGTAGTTGGTCTTCAAATTCTCCAATGAGAAGAGCGCTTCGATTGCATGCCTGAGAGATCCTACCAAAGCGGGGTCCCAGGGAGATGAGTCATGCACGGGCAATGACGAACATACGACAGACCGATGAAAGGCAGGCGACGGGTCGTGACAGTCGTCCACAACCATGGAAGGTGTGTGTTGCAATGGATGAGGCTGGAATTGCGGTGCATAGCGAAAATTAAGCTGCTGCTCGCCTCTTTCTCCATTTGACTGGTGGAACTGATAGTGGTGTTGGTTTGAGAACTGATCGGATTGAAGCTGATTTTGGCCTTGATAGTTGTACGACACGGTGGACGGGCTCGGGGAGGAGGTTGGCTTGGAGGAGGACTGCATGGGCATCCGGGAGGGTATGAAAGGCGGGCATGTCGACCTCAAAGTTGGGCGTTGGCGATCTTTTGAACCCGTGGAATCGCCCATGACGCTCGGTAGGGAAGGCTTGCTGTGTCGTGATTGCAGTGAAAGCGCCTTTTAGTAAAGTGGGAGGGAGGAAGGGGGGGCGCCAGGAAAGGAAGGGGCCAGGACCACGGGCGAGAGCTAGGAACTCAGGCGAACGCCATGCCTGCGGGCTTTACTGCTACCCTGGACACTTTATAATCGTCAGCACACCAAGGGGAAAAAATACTTTCAAACAGCGTGGCGGGACAATTGAAACATTCCCGCTTCGCCGGCACGTGGTGTCGCCTCCTCGCGAAGGAGGAGGCAAGAAGAGGCAGGGGCATTGCACATGGCTCTATATTCCGTAGTGGGCCCTCGCTGTTCCTGCACTCCTGCATGGGGAGACGTCGCTGATCGCATGACATATTCGGTGCAACATGCCGGCCATGTCCAAGGCCACATGTCTTCAAGAGAGTGCGTATCAGAAGGAGAGGAGGTACATTGTATGATTTACTCGCCTATTGCTCGGCCATCATTTCCACCTGTTCGTCGTATCTTGTTGATACAATTTCTTTTTCTTTTCACCTTGCACACATCTACCCACAGTATGCTGGCCCGCTCCATCCTTTGTCGTCCTGCCGTTAGGTATAGTTTGACGACCTCAATCCCCTGCCTGCGGACAAACTGTCAAATGTCGTTGATGTCTACAGCCCCGGCAGGGAAATGGGAAAAGGAATACGACTTCATACTGGCGGAAAAGAAGGGCAAAGTTGCTCTTCTGACCCTGAACCGGCCCAAGGCCTTGAATGCCCTGTGCAACGGCATCATCCAAGACCTCATCGATGCCACCACGGCCATCGCGGCTGACGACACTGTCGGTGCGATCGTTCTGACCGGCTCGACGAAAGCTTTCGCTGCTGGTGCGGACATAAAGGAAATGAAAGACAAGTCATTCGTGCAGGCCTTTAGCTCGAATATGTTTGCAGAATGGGGTCACATTGCCCGGGTAACCAAGCCGATCGTGGCGGCTGTCAATGGTTATGCTCTAGGAGGGGGTTGTGAGCTGATGATGATGTCAGACATCGTTATCGCCGGAGAGAACGCCAAGTTTGGACAACCTGAGATCACGCTGGGGGTGATTCCTGGATGCGGAGGGACGCAGCGCCTGGTCCGGGCGATAGGGAAGAGCAAGGCGATGGAGTTGGTGTTGACAGGCGGAATGATAGACGCGCTGCAGGCGGAGAGAGATGGCCTCGTGTCAAAGGTGGTGCCCACCGAGAAAACCGTCGACGTGGCCCTGGAAATGGCGACCAAGATCGCCTCCTTTTCCTTGCCTGTGGCGGCGGCCGCCAAGGAGACTGTGAACGCGGCATTCGAACTCAATTTGGCGGAGGGCTTGCGGTTCGAGCGGCGGATTTTCCACAGCCTCTTCGCCCTCCAGGACCAAAAAGAGGGAATGACAGCCTTCGTGGAGAAAAGGAAGCCCACGTTCACGAATACGTAAGCGCCAACGGAGGAAGTAGGAAAAAAGAGATGGCAAAATGGATGCTAGCGTCAGAAGGAAAGTGTGGGGTGGACGGGTGCGACGAGACGTGCGGGGGAGGCACGGAAAAGCAGGGAAAAGGAGGATACATGCATGCGATACTGCAGGCACAGGCCCCGATGATGTGAGCACGGTGAGAAAAAACAAAGGGTTCGAGCATGTCGCGCAGGGTCTACCGTGAGGATGGGGACTGAAGGGATCCTTTTCACAGCCCACGAGCAGCGAAGCCTCTGCCAGGCGCGTGGGAGGGACCTCACGGCAGGCTGGAAAAATGGCAACGACAATGCCCGATTTCTTTGGTCACAGCAAGCATTGTCTCACCTATGGACAGGATTGCACGATGGTGTTATCGACAATCTGATTATGCACATGATACATTCCACCTATACTCGCTCCTATCCCTCCGAGGCTTTCCCTCTTTGACAGCTATTGCCTTTTACCACTCCTTCGCCACACCTTGCATCCATACTGCATTCGAAATCTTCTCCCTCCTCCCACTGTGTCCAACCCAAGCGTTGATACAGCCCCATGCTACACTTCTCGGCAATGTCTCTCCATCCGTCCCGTCCCATTTCCTCCCCCACTGTGGAACCCGCTCAGTGCCCCTTCCCCGTGCCCTCTTTGTACACATCCGGGTATTTTTCAACGTGATCCCGCAGTCCCGCCTCCTGTTCGCGCAAATGCCAGGGCTTCTCCCGGTACACATCTTCGAACAAAGCCTCCATTCCTGGTTTTGGCTTCACTTCCGCACGCTCCAGAGCCCGCAACACCGCCATCCGCTCCTCATCTCGCAGTTGGACTTCGTCTTCTTCCGACCACCACCCTTTCCCCTCCATCCAGGCCCGAAACCGGCGGAGGGGATCCTCCTGTCCGTGCCACTGTTTAATCTCCGATAAGGACCGGTAGCGCGTGGAGTCGTCCGAGGTCGAGTGGTGCCCCACGCGATAGGTCATGGCCTCCACCAACACGGGCTTTCCCTCCCGGACGCACACCTCCCGAGCCGCCTGACAGGCATGATACACGGCCAAGACGTCGTTCCCGTCCACCCTCAGGGCATGCATGCCGTAGCCGGGGGCGCGGGAGACGACACCATCCCCACGAAATTGCTCTTTGACGGGCGTGCTGATCGCGTACCCGTTGTTGCGACAGAAGAACAACACGGGGGCTTGCAAGGTGGCGGCGAAATTAAGGGCCGCGTGGAAGTCGCCCTCGCTCGCGGCCCCTTCCCCGAAGAAACATATGACACAGCGTTTGTCTTCCGCCGACTTGGAAGCGTCCTCGAGCTTGATCCCGTAGGCCGCCCCCACCGCGTGGGGGATCTGGGTGGCGAGCGGGGAAGAAATGGTCTGGAAGTGCAAGGCGGCCGTGCCGTAGTGGATGGGCATCTGCCGGCCTTTCCCCAGGTCGTCCCGGTTGGAGAAGCATTGGTCCGCAAACTGATCGAGGGTGAACCCGCGCCACATCAAGACCCCGCCCTCCCGGTACTGGGCCAAGACCGGGTCCTCAGGCCGGAGGGCGGCGGCACTGCCCACGTGTGTGGCTTCCTCCCCCGTACAGGTGATGTAGAAGGAAATCCGACCTTGCCGCTGCGCGTTGTAGAAAATGGTGTCCATGGCTTGCAGCCGTACCATCGTGTGGTACATGCGGCGGACAACAGCTTGGTCAAGGTCGGGAACGAGAGCCCCGGAACGCACACGGCCGTCCGTCTCGAGCACCCGGTATACAGGCCAGACCACATGCTCTTCGGGGGCAACCACGTGAAGCGAGGAGGTGAAAGGAATCCCCTCGGGCGGTGCGCCGGGAAAGTCACCGTGAGAAGCCTCTGTTGGAGGGAGGACGGAAGACTGCGGCGGTGCAGCCGACGATGCTGTCCGTTGCGACGCCATGCCATCAAATCCCTCTCCCTCATGCTTCGAAGGCACGGTGCTTGAGAGCTCTATGGAGCCGGAGTCATCGGCGGGTACAGCTTCGGCGGTGGAGCGTGACTGACGCGGGTTCGGTGTAGGTTGTAGACTAAGCAATCGGCGTCCACACCCAGGCCTCGAGCCCCGGTGACCATGTTGCATCCCTGCGGCTGATGAATTCAGCCTACGCAGCCCCCACTGTGACTGTATGGCAAATGCATGCTGGCTTAAAATGTACCGCAGCGGGCGACAGTACATTTTGGGTGCCCTATGTACGCCCAAGACTTGACACCAGAACCTGTTCCACGATGTGTCGGAAGTGGAAAAGGTTCGTGTGAAACATCATTCTTGTGTCACGACCATCACAAGGACTCCCAGAGCGCACGAGTTACCGTCCCACTGTCGAGTAGGTCTGTGTACTTGACAGATATTGGGGGTCAGACACGCAATGGCAGGACAGAGAGCGGAACCCGGGTTTTCCCCCCTACCCCCCTGCCCTCGGCGATTTCAAGTTCATGTCACCAAACCGACACACAGTGGCAAGTCGAACGGGGCACTCGATCCTTGCCTCCGCCGAGGATTGCCAGGCCTTGCACACGCCTGGGGCTTCGTAAATTCGAAGCGTCTCGTTTCTCGTGTGGAAGCACGCATCCCCGTCAGTGCACGCAGAGCTGCCCTCCCCTTGTTAAAGCAACGAGACTATGAGTTCATCCACTTAGCTAGCAATCAACTCCCTTCTGCTCGATCCATTCCCTTCCGCATCCCTAGGCCATGCACGTGGGGAGCCTTTTGGCATGGCTGACGCTCTTGTGCTGCTGTTATAGTTGTCGCCTGGCTTATGTGACATCCCCCCTTACCCGAGGACGGGGCCACGGGCAGCGGACGGTGACTATTACCCCGCAACGGCCCGTGCCTTTTCTATTGCAACCGCAGACAAACTATCCTTGCGCCACGCTTTCTGCCCGTCGTTCTTCTTTCCCCGTATTTTCATCCTTTTCGTCCTTCTTTGCCGAGCGGGCTGGAGTGAACGCGACGACCAGCGGGGATAACTTGGCATATGAACTGCGCCTTCTGGAGCTAGAAAGTCGGCTCTTGAAATTGGAGGGAATCACGGGGCGGACGGCTAGTTCAGGCGGTGGTGGGGCAAGCGGGGGGAAAAAACGTGGGGGGAACGTGCAAGGTGCAACGGGCACCGGCAGCAGCGCTTTCAACCACATTCTTCCAGACGGGGAGCAGCTGTTGTTGGGCTGCACGTTCGCCGGGGCCGTGCTCGGCTTGTTCGTGGGCCGCGCCTTGTTCAACCGACAAATGTACCTGGGCAGTGTAGGGGGTGCTGTTTTGGGCGTGCATTTTTTCAACAAGGAAGGGAACTTCGGGGCCTGTATCCGGGCCCTGGGGAAGCTGGTGCTCTACGCCTGCGACCGGTTGGCCTACGCCTGGTCCGAGCTCAAGTTCAATTGGAAGGCCTGGAGGGTGTACGAGCGGAGCTTCAAGAAGCTGGAGAGCCTGGACAAGGAGATGCAGGTGTCGAAGAAGATCAAGGCGTGGGACCAGCAGTACCAGGTGTCCACCAACCTGAACGGGTGGTGGCGGAAGTTCCAAACCTCGGCCAAGGGCCTGGAGGAGAGCTTGAAGGAGCAGGCGGTCTACTGGCAGCGCACCCAGCGGCTCAGGGACGAGCAGCGGCAAGCGCAGATGATCCACCAGGAGATTCAGCGGCAGCAGGAGAGGGAGCGGGTCCGGCAAAACGGGGGGGGGGTAAGCGGAGGGGCCTTTCAATCCACCAGCGTCGAGACCGAGGCACCGGCGTCGCTTCGACGCGAGTCGGAGCAAGGCGAAGGAGCGCGGGGCCGGGGTCGAGGGGATGGCGTGCCTCTGACCGCGCAGGGTCCTAGGCCCGGAGCCGGGGGCGGGTGGTCCGCCCCTCGAGCACAGGCCTCCGCCCTTGCCCCTGCCAGTGGCCCCCAGCCGGCTTCCCACCCCTCCCATCCCGGCACCTCCCCACCTTTCCATTTCTCTTCTACCTCGTCTCGCCAGGGCCTCGACACGCCGGGGGCAGTGGGAGGTCCGGGCGGGCGCCCTCCCCCTTCTTCCTCCCCGCGCCTCGCCTTTGAGTTCAACCGTTTCGTCAAGAGCCTCGGTGGAGCCACGAGCGGCATCTCTCGCTCCTCCAATCCCGCGGCCTCTCCCGTACCTTCGCCTTCCTCCCCCGCCTCTCCTCCTTCCCTCACTGTAAATAGCATCGAGGGACTCGAGGGCCGGGTGTGGTCCATGGATGCTGGTGCCCCGCCGCCCCACGTGGACGAGCGTGAGCCGTTCAATCTGTCCTCCCCCTCTTTGGGAAGTGGCGGTGTGGAAAAGAAAGGTTGGGAGGGCGGGAGCGAAGTAAACATGTAAAGGAGGGGGGTCTCGGCAAGGGGGGCGGCGTGCTCATAGGGCTGTGCTAGGAGGGAGGAAAGACACGACGGCGCTGTCGGCGTTTAGCCCACGGCCTTTGCCAACAAGGAAATGGAAAAGTGTCATGCTAGGGCTCCGTAAACTCTTTTTAATTTACTGCTCAAGGGCGTGTGAGAGCGCATTCTTATGCGCGCCACGTGGCCGCCCTCCTGAGGGGTGAGAAGCCCTCCGCTTTGCTATCTACCCTTTTTTTTCTCTCCCGCCTTATCCTTTCCCTTGCTCCCTCCGAAGGCCTTGCTCAGCATGGCCACAATCTTGGAAAACCATAGGAAGGAGACTGCAAGGATGCCGAGGGCGCCGGCTTTGATGACCCAGTGGGTACGTGGACTGACCAAGGTATAGTAGGTCAGGAAAGGGCCGCCGACAACACGGGCCAGAGTAAAAATGATGGCGAAGAGGGCTTTGTTCGCCTCGGCCACAGGGGCGTCATTGTAACCGAGCTCTCGGAAGAGGTGGATGGTGTGCATGAAAGGGTTGGAGACCTCCATCAAGAACAGGCACATGCCGAGCTCGGCACCGGAACGTTCGTTTATGAGCCCCGTCAAAAGGCCGGCCAGGGAAGCCAGGTGGTGGAAAAAGTTCATGGTATCGAAATGCCGCTTCCGGACGTCGTTTAATGTGCAGGCCACGTAGTCGTAGATGAAATAGCCCGTGCTGATGTTCAGCACAATGATCTGATTGCGGGTGTTCGGGCCCCCGATTTCGCAAGGAGTCTCCAGCAGAACCAGGACCAGGGTCAGGTAAGCAGAAAGAAAGGCGTGGAGGATGGAGACGGTCCGGTTTCGAAAGTCGAAGCTTGTGCCCGAGATGGCCGGCAGGACACAGACGAGGCCGAACACTACTGACCAAGCTACCGTAGACAGGACTAATCCGGGCCACCGGTCTGCCAGTATATCCACGTAGGGCTGGATGGCTGAAATGAGATCCGTCGTCTTCATGATGAGTGGAGGAGGTACACTAAGGGACGTGTGTCCGAGCGTGCGTGTGGCAGATCGAAGAGTTGTGTTGTTAGAATCCTACTAGTAGTAGGAGAAAGCGTCGCTTGATGCAACACGGGAGTCAACGACCTGTCGCAGCTCACCATGCTGCCATCTGAACGCTGAGTCCTACGCATGCATGCCGTGGACAAAGCAATAAATATAGACATCAACCTACGGCATGGACCAAACACTCGGACCGTTGCCTGCAATTATGCCATAATCAGTCTGGAGACTGGTATCACGGGAATCGGTGCGGCGAGTCACTGCCTCGCCAAGATTGTAATACTAAGATGACCAACGTTTCCTTCCGGCACTCGAGACTTACTTTAACGCCACTGACCGCGCATCAGGACAGATATACCTGCCATGCACCATCGGCGGCGTGGAGATGGCGGAGGCGGCAGCAGAAAATCCGATGAGGTGAGGACATTTTGATGCTATATGCTTTGAGGTCACACCTGTATGAGGGAATTTGGACGAGGTTGGCGTATCATTGCCCCCCCGTCCGAAGAGTGCGATGATTTTCTGACAAGCATGTATGTGCGTATATTGCTGGCGTCTTGCTCCTGTCTCAGATGGCTGCACATGGATGTGGCAGACACCATTTCTGAGAACACCTTTCTTCCTCTCACGGGGTTGTCCCCTCAGGACGTACTCATTTCCTTTATGAAATTGGTAAGAGAAGGGCACCCCGCCGCTTTGGAGGCACAAAATATCTTCCAGCGTGACAACAATCAAGTAAATTTTCTGGCCCAGGCCCGTGCATTGCTGGAAGAGGAAGGGGTCTCGAAGCGCCTCTCCCCGCCGCAGGAGCATCCCGGACAGAAGATATCCAGCGATGGGCCTGTACAAAACGTGCCATCTCCTTCCTTGGAGAGAGTATCCTGTGGCGATGGAGACATTGCAGGAAAATGGCACAATCCTCAGCCGTCGCACCAGAAGGGCCACCGAGAGCAGGAGCAAAAGCCGCAGCCCCACGAGCCACCAGATCCCCAAACAGTCCACCAAGGAATACCGCCCTCTGTGTCGGATGCTGGGGAGAGGAACGAAGGTAGATACCTGGAAAACATGGGCGTTGCTGGTGTGCCTCTAGGACCCCACGCTTATCCCTCGTCCTTTGTCCCCGCCCGAAGCGACGCCCCTCTGCCTCCTGGCTTCCCATCGCAAGCAGGGTTCCCGGAGGGCCGGGCCATGGCCTTAGGCAACGGTGGTATGCCCCCCTTCTTGGCCGGCGGCCCTATGTCCCATTCGGGTCTTCAGGGGTTCCAGCGTCTGGGAAATGCCTCGGAGGGCCCAGGCAGTCACCCTCAGGACGTGCCAGGGCTCACGGGGCGTCCTGGTCGCCCGGGAGGGGGGGGGCGGGCCGGGGGGATGACGGGGATGCTACCTCCTCCCTCCGAGTACTTTTTCATGCACCCCCCCAACCCGATCCCTCCTCATTTCCTGGACGCCTTGGTCGGGCCTACGGCCGCCCCTCAAGCGTCGGCCGCCAGGGAAATGGAGCCGGCCCCGACAGGCTCTGGGGAAGGGGTAGGTCAGATCCCAGAGGATGCAAGGACCGCGCCCTTGTATCGAGCGGACGTGGCCGGAGAGAAGGCGAAGGCGGGAGAGGCCAGCCAAGAGGAGGGGTCGCGGGATGTCGGTGAGGGGGTGCCCGCGGGAGGTCGGGGGCGAGGATCGGAGGGCCTGGCCGTGGGGCCCGACTTGAGCGCCTTGTTCAGGCAGATGATGATGGCCGGGCTGCCCCTTCCCGCCCACGCCTTTCAGGCACCCGTTGGCATGGCGTTCGAAGGCCAGCGGCCTTTCCTCCCGGCGGAACAAGTTTACTTGCCGGGACAGCCGCCTTTCCCCCCCCGGCCGTACCACGGAGCAAGGGAGGGAGGGGCTCCAGTCTTCGACTCGGGTGAAGGGATCCATGGCCAGCACACTGAGGGCTCGCATCTCGGCCTAGGAGGAGGCGCTCCCGGCGCGGTGCGGCCACCAGTGCAAGGCCAGGAGCAGGGGGCGTCGCGGCCGCAGGATCCCTACGGGCCATCGCGGTGGCCCCAGCCGCGTTTGACGAGCCAGGACGCAGACTTTGTGAATAGGCCTGGCGAGGGCAGTCACAGCCGCTCCCCACCTGCTGTCCATTCCTCCTCCACCGCTCCCTCCTCGCAAACCCTCCCTTCCCCCTCGCCTCCCCCCGAATCCACGCACCAGGCTCGCGGCCCTTGGCCCCTCCCTCCCAGCCCCAGGACTCCGACGCTCGGACCCACCCCCCTCGCTCCCACCGACAAGGCCGAGACAGCCCATGGCGACGCGGGCGGGGGCGGGAATGGGGAGGACGTCGCCAGGTCGTTGCGGCCTCGGCGGGTGACGCGAGACCAACAGGGGCGCATTTGGGTGCTGGACTCGTTCAGCAAGCAGGCGAGCGTGATCCGGCCCAAGGCGGGCCTGCTTGCGAAGTGGGAGGCGCCGGCCGCCCTCTTTGAGACCCTGTCCCAGCCCGAGGTTGCCCTCTTCCGACTCGGCGTGGCCAGCAACACAACTGCCATCATCAGCAAGGCGGTGCAAGGGAAGCGCGTGACTCCTGCCGCGTCCTCGTCCTCCCCCGCCCTGGTCCACGGCACCGTCTCCTTCTACGCCCCCCGTTCGGCCGGTGTCTTCGTTTTCCGCCTCTTCGACGCGAAGGACCCGGTCCGTACGCATGCCACCAGCCAAGTCTTCTTGGTCGAGGTCCGAGGCAGGGACGTGGAGGGCAACCTGCGTCTCATTTCCAGCCAATTGAAAGAGCGCAAAACCTTGGTAGCCGGTTTGTCCCAGTACGCATTCCTCTTGAGGGGCATGGCCCCCCATGCCCCGAGTAGGCAGCTGCAGTCCTTGCTGTGGACCTGCCTGCTGCTGAGCGTCCAGCAAATCAAGGACGGGGCAGAGGAGGGCGGGAGGGAGGGGGAGGAAGGCGAGGGGATTGCCGGTGGGAGCGACAAGCCCCGGAGTCGGTACCCGGTCATCATTGGCGTGGCGGCGGTCTTGCAAGCAGCTCTGCAGAACCGCTTTGTCCTGTCTTGCCTAGAGGGGGCGCAAGTAGAGACTTTGGAGGAGGCTCAGGCGCGCTGGTGCCTTTTCAACGAGGAGTTTTACCCCTCCGAGGCTGACAAGCTCGCGCACTACCGGGATCAGTGGGGTTTGGCTTTCAGGCCCGTCCCTCCTCCCTCCATCCTGCCCAAGGTGGCGAACGCCCTTACGGAGGAAATTGAATCGCTCCTCCCGGCGCTCCTCCCATCCCAGGCCTGTTTTCAGACCAGGGAAAACGTTCGCGCGCGCGTGGAGGCGCTTCTTCCATCCCAGGGGCCGACGACTTTCCCCGACGGCACCCGTCTGCGAGTTTTTGGTTCCAGTGCCAACAATTTCGGAAACGATGCCGCGGACCTGGACATGTGTGTGACCTTCCCCGACTCCTCCCCACTGCCGGCAGGACGCTCGGGGGAGATGATCGAAGCCCTCGCCTCCCTGTTGGAGGCCAATGGCATGGAGGACGTGGTCGCACGCCCCACCGCCAGGATCCCCATCGTCTTGTTCCGAGAACCGGGGACAGGCTTGGACTGCGACATCTCGGTGGAGAACCCCCTCGCCCTCAGGAATACGCAGCTACTGCACGAGTATAGCCGAGTGGACCCGCGCGTCCGGGCTCTCGCTTACATTGTCAAACACTGGGCACGGGCCAGGAAGATCAACAATGCAAGCGGCGGTACGCTCTCCTCGTACGCGTATATCCTGATGGTCTTGCACTTTTTACAAACCGCGGCGGCGGCCGTTTCTTCCACTCCAGACAACCCGTGCTATGCCCCCCTGGTCCCGAATCTGCAGCTGTTGCCGCCTGACTGGAAAGGGAACGAAATGGACCGGCGGGAACAGATGCAAGGACAGCGGCATCTGCCTCGCCAACTCGTGACACACCCCTTGGAGGGCATGGACGTCGACACCTATTTCTACACGGAAGCACCTTCGGAGGAGCAGGGACAGCCCAACGGGCAGAGGAGTTTGTTGAGAGAGTACGCTGCAAGGAACAAGGCATGCGTGGGCGAGTTGTTGGTCGCCTTCTTTTGGTATTACAGCTGGGAATTTGACTACCGCGACCTCGTGCTGAGTGTGCGCATGGGGGGGGCCATGAAAAAGGAGAGGAAAGCGGAGGAAGACGGGTGGGCGGTCAATTCTAGACTCGCAATTGAGGATCCTTTTGAGACCTGGTATAACGTTACGCATTTTTTGAAAGAGGGAAAACACCGGCATATTCGCCAAGAATTTGCAAGGGCTTATGCATTGTGTGTGGAGGAGGCAATGGGGGAAGGTGCGACGGAGGCAGGGGCCGAGGGTTTATTGGCGCGGATATGTGAGGAAGCGCCTGATCCGCCTGCTCGGAAGGAGACGATGGAAGACGACGCCGGCATTGTGCAGGATGTGCAGGCATTGGAGTTAGAAGAGGCGGAAAAAGAGATGAGCGCGAAAGGAGGAGGCGCACAAGAAGGTAATGAGACCCAGGATATTCTCTAAGGCTAGAGTAGGATTTCGCCAGTACCGATAAGGGTTGATAAGGTACCGATGGGATAGAGGAAAGAGCTGTGGTAAACATCTCAGCCGCCAAGTATTTTGATTAAGAGGAAACCAGCCCGAAAGTATCGTGTTGCATCAATTTGTTGCATTAATTCGTGAGAATCAAAAAACATAGTTCGCGGAATAGAAGCGATAGAAGCAAACAAAGAATAGCTAATTTCAAGCTGAGGATCGTACCTATACTTTGCTGTTGCTTCACAGAGTTGCTTATCACTGAATGTTTTTTGGTGACGCATTTAAAATACACAATGTGATGGTCTGACATGTCTTCACACGAAGGATGCCTTCCATCTATGTACAGTCTCAAACGCGTATGCGAAGAGCCGTGCCTATTTGCTCTCTCTGTGATGTCTATGCGAAGTTACAGCAAAAAAAAACATGTGGATTCAAATATCCAGACCCCCTTCTAGGATACCTCCCCTCTTGGCCCACCGCCTCCGAGGAAAAGCCGCACTTGAGGACAGAGAGGCTGAAGAAAGGGACGAGCGCGAGTGGCCCATCATGATCCTGGCAATCCTGTTGGTCTCAAGCTCCGAATAACGCTGTGAACGGTGCGCGCGAACATCTTCCACCGTCCCTCGTGTCTGACGCCCGTCGTGACCTCCCCGGGGGGTGCATCCTCGCGTTCTCTCTGGCCTGCCGAGACGGCGGCTGCTGCTATTGCTCAAATCCATCAGTGCCATCTCCCGCCCGGATCGACGGAAGGGACTCGTCCCAGACGAGGCTGCGTCCCCGCCAGGAGGGACACTGAGGCCGCTTAAGGCGTCCTTGATATCGTCTTTCAGGCCCCGGCGTCCTCCTTTCGGGTTGGCTCCCAAACGCCCGTTTCCATCCTGAGCGCAATGCCCAGCTCTGGAGGACGAGGACATCAGCGCCCCCTTCTTTTCTTGTCGCAAATTTTCTCTGAATGCCACGCGCCTTCCGACCAGACCTTTCCCCTTTATCGTTTCCGCCATGTACTCCGGCTCGTGCTTCACTTTTCCCTCCCCGTCCGATGCCGGAACCCCCCAGGACGCCAGCCCTTCTTCCGCGAACGCCTCCCCTGACGACGCCAAAGGAAGGGAAGGGAAAGGAGATGCTGCCGAGGTCCAGGAGGCCGACGGGCTTCCGTTCGTGATCTCCGAGACCGCGGCCCCGTCGTCTGTCTGCACGCCCCTCTCCTGCCTTTCGGATGTGGATGATCCCCTCAGAAAGCTCCGCCCCTGGACAGACCCCCCCGGACCTGCGCCCTCTTCCCCCTCGGCCTGCGAGAGGAGGCTTCGGTCGAGTTCTGTCAGCTGGGAGACCATCGTATGCAGCACGTCCCATCCCCCTTCGCTGCACCCCTCCTCGTCTTCTCCCCTCTTTGTGCCGGCACCAGTTGCTGCTCCCCAGGCTCCTTCGCGCCCCCCCGCCCCCCGCCACGTCTCTCCTCGTCCACGCCCTCCTCTCCACCGTCCACCTCCCCATCCCCCACTCCACCCCCCTGGCTCGGCCCATGTCCTCCCTCCCCTCTCTCCTCTCCTTTCTCTCCCCCACCCCCTCTCCCATCCCCCCCCTCTTCCCCGTCCTCCTCCTCCTTTCCCTCCTCCTTTCCCTCCCCTTCCACCTCTTCTTCTCCTAGCTGTACGTCAAAGAGGAACGGCCCGGGCCCGTCGAAAAACACCTTCAATCGCGCCCCTCCCCCGTCCTCCTCCCCCCCCTCCGTCCCTCCCTCCCAGGCGAAGTCTCCCGCCACCCGCCTCGCCGCCTGCAGCAACCCGGTGAGCGGCACTCGCATCCCTGCCAACACCACCTCCTCTCCGCCTTCTCCCCCTCCAGCCTTCCCTGCCAGCAACCGGAGCTCCAGCGGCGTTTCGCGCACGGCCCGCACAAAGGCCTCGTCGACCCGAACCTCCCAACGGTCCAGGAAGGAAGCTCTTCCCCTCCCTCCCTCCCTCTCTCCCTCCCTCCCTCCCTCCCTCACCACCGGATGCACCGAGCTCACCTCCTGCGCTATCCCTGTCTTCACACGGTAATGAAGGCAAAGCGAGGTCGGGGGCGAGGGCGGAAGGGAAGGCGGGACCGAGGGCGTCGGCAATGTCCCCGTCAAAGCCTCCAGCTCCAGACAGAGAAAGGCGGTCGGGGGAGAGGCCGCAGGGGAGGGCCAAGGCGGAGAGGGGGAAAGACAGGGGGGGAGGGCGAGGGAGAGGGGAGGGAGGGAAAGAAGGAGGGGGGGAAGGAGAGGGAGGGAGGGCGGGGAGGTCGCTCGCAGTGGGAGCCGGCGGGTCTCCCGTCTTGGCGGCAGCCTCGTCCTCCCTCCCTCCCTCCTGCCCCAGACCCCCTCCCCCCCCTTCTTCGCCCCCCTTTTTCTCTCCATCCCCAGCGGCTTCCTCCCTGCCCGCGGCGACTCCACGAGACGAGGCCCCTGGAACCGAGACCAGCCTCCCCGCCCTGACCGCGCTCGCCCCTCGCAGCCTTCCTGCGGCCACTTCTGCTGCCCGCTGCCGCATGCGAGTGACGAGCGCCGGCTCTCGGTCGTAAGCAAGCGAGACTTCCAGGACGGGCACGCGCACGGGCAGGTCGGCCCTTCCCCCTCCTCCCCCGCTCCCTCCCCCCCATATCCCCCTGGAAGAAAAGACTTGCAGCCTGAACGTCCGCACGCCTGTCTCCTTGGCAGTCAGAGCCCGTAGCGCCTCCAACGACACATGCGAGGTGCCGAGAAGCGTGGCCCCGCCCTCCCCCCCGCCCTCCCCCCCGCACTCCCACCCGCCCTGCCCCAGCCCCACCACCCACACCTCCAATGTCAGACCCTCCTCCCCCTTCATCCCGAAGAGCTCCTCCGCCAGGCTCTCGCCCGCCCGCAGGGACAAGACGTGGCGGGCACGAGTATTCAAACTCACCTCCTCCCGGTCCCACCACAGGCACACCGCCCGCCTTCCCTCCCGCCCTCCCTCCCGCCCCCCCTCCCGCCCCCCCTCCCATCCCTTCTCCGCGCTTTCCGCCATCCCGGGCAGCCCCTCCTTCCTTCGATAAGCATCGCCCCTCCCCGCCCCCTCCATGGGCGCTGCCTGCGACGCCCCCAAGAGGGTGGGGGGGCCGGGGACTCGGAGGTTCGCGACACACGTAACGGACATAAACGGCCAAGGCCCCGACGTCGGGCGCCGAGTCGGAGACGATCGGGTTGGGCTCGAGGG